>BJBW01004989.1:1768-53804 GCA_004320125.1 Scolopax mira
TGTTTTAAAGGATGGGAAAACATATAGAGGTGCTTATGCATGTATTTGTATTACTCAATATCAAGCATAAACCTCAAAACTGGAGTAGTGCTAAATACAGGAGCTCTGAGATAAGTAAGAGTCTGGCTAGATGGCTAGGGTCCTTCATCAGCACTGGTATCTAAATGCTTTAATGAAGAGCAATTGAAACAAAGAACAAAATAAAAAAGCCCAATGGGAGCACATTGCACAAAGAGCCTGTCTATCGGTTCCCATATATGCCACTTTTATATACTGTAATTTACAAGGCAGTTTAATGGCTTGCTGTGCTGTGTCGTCTTTGGAATGGGAGCTACTTCAGAGGAGAGGAAAGCCAAATACAAAGGACTACTGATCTACTTTTTGCTTGAAGTAAGTGAACTGACATTACTGTTTCTCTGACTTGGCTATTTCTCCCTTCATGGCTTTGGGGAGAGAATGTCAGCTATGAGCACGATGTCTACAGTTCTGTAGGAAGATGTGTTTTAAAGCTTTGACTTGTTACAGTTTTAGCTTATGAATGCTTAAATGGAAGGGTATGAACTTCAGGATGTTTAACTCATGAAGCCTGTCTTCTCACCCTTCCAAGCGTCATGCTGAAGTATATGTGAAGGTGGTGAGTCTGGTTTACTCATTTGCAACCGTATTGATCATTATGATAAGCCCCTGAGCTTCGTTTTTTCTAGTGATTGGACACTACCAGTAAAGTTATTAGTATAAAGATGCCATACTTTAGATTCCAGTGTGCATAAGAAAATTCCTTATTTTTGATTTCTAATGATAATTACAAAATTATACACATTTCTCCATCTGACTTGTGATCTAGAGTGTATTTCTGTCAGGAGCTCTCCCTGGATGGGTGGTGGTGGTGGGATGTCAGTGTTGCAGTTCTGAAGTCTGATCCATAGGTGTTCAATTGCTAGGTGTGACATCTACCCTTTCACGTTTTCTTTTCTGTATGGTAAGCACTAAAACTACAATATTTGCAAGCTGAAATGCTTTTAAAGGTGAACAGCAATTTTTAAATCCTACTCAATGAGTTTAAATGAGCAGCAGCTTGAAGCAAGTTCTTGCTCTTTCTCCTGGCATTTCCCTCTTCCTGCTGTAGAGCTGCTGCTAAATTACACAGACAGTGCTGTCACTGGATACATAGGCAGAGGAGTATGGCTTGCTATTGTTTGGAGAAAATGATGGAAAAACTAAGCGTATTGAAGAGAAATAGGTATATCTGTATCTCTTGTGCCCATAAGAGACCAAACAGATTTTTGGATGGAGTTAGTTCAAGCTTTCTTGCATACCAAGGTAAATTAGAAGTGTAGCCAGTATCTACTGGCCTGCTGAGGTGTTTCTGGTTCTCAAAAAGCGTTGTACAAAACCTGGTTCCCTGTTATAGTAAAACTGTGAGCAGTGATATGAATCCCTTAGACTTGGAAAGTGTTGGTGATCTGTAGGAAACATCTGGCTTTGTACATATGCTGTGACCCACTGAAAATTGGTAACAACTGTCCCAAGTGGAGCCCTATAGTACATCTAATATCTTGGGTGTCCTAGAAATAACTTGGAAGCTGAAGGCTGCTGTGTCACTTGACAGAGTCTTGCTGTGTTACAGTCACTTCTTGCTTGGTCACTTCTACTCTTGTAGCTATGAAGACCACTGTGGAAGTGATCAGCTGACTGTACTTGGAAAATGTCTGTCTGAAAGATGTTGCCTTTGGAAAAAGATAATCAGGCTTTGTTTTATATTCATATTGTCTTCCTGTGTGCCTCTTTGCTGGCATGAGATCTGGAGTTCTGTGACAATCTTGTGTCTTGCTGTTTCCCCTCCTTGACCCCAAAGTGATAAATGGGGAGCTTGACTGGGCTGGCTCTGGCATCACCTACTGTGTGGTGCATTTGAGCAGTACTCTTTCATAGCAAATTATATTGATTGTGCCATTAACGTTTTCCCCCATCTGGACAATAAATTGTGACCTTGGTCTTTCTAGTTCAGAAAGATAGATCTATGTAGGCCCCCTGCTTTTTGAGTATAATGCCTGAACATTATGAACTCACTCCATTTATGTCAGAGAACTGTTGGTGGCAGTAATGACAAAAAATAGCCCAGGAAAATGGTGGGTCCTTGCAGAAGGAGCAGAACATGACTGCAGCAGGGCTTGAATTTCTGGAAGATTGGGGATCTGTACCTCACAGTGACTGCAGAGGAGTAAGAAATGGGAGGGGAGGCCAGGGCAGTTGCTGTAATTTTCTTTCTAGTTTCATGTATGGAAATGTGCTGTATCCCTCCTTGAAAGGCATGCTGATTGGAGATGGGGTGGATCTTCCAGTTCAGTGCCCTTGCAAAGGGAAGGTACTAGATAATAAAATTAGGAATATATCCTCAGGTTTGAATGCATGAACTGGAGTGCTACAGAGCAATGGGAATTCCCTGCTGCAGCTACTAGTTAGAACCTCAAATAAGAACCTTGATAAGAAGTTCTGAAAAAGCTCTTGCAGCTTTGCCATTCTCTCTGGAGGAGCAGGTAGCATTGCAAACTATGGTGAAGAGCCTGTGTTCTGCTCTGTGCTCTTAATGCAGCCCTTTCCATAAAGCATGTGTTTATACATGCTCTACTAAAACTAGGGAGACTGTGTTCTCCATGGTGGGAAGACATTAGAAAAGATGTATGATAAAAATAATATCCTATGATAAAAATACAAAGCGGAGGGCTCCATATGAAGGAAAGAAAGAAGAGTGAAACTTAGGCTAGATTTTCAATGACAATTTTGTTTCTTGGTTTAAGCTTAAACATCACTCTGCATTGTGAAGGTCTACCCTGATAAGTAACAACTGAAGCACTTCAATGGTTGAGATTTCCTTACTGTTGTAGAGACTCCTTTTAATGAAGGAGTCTTTAGAAAAGCAACCCCCAACAGGACAGATATGTTACTCTATGGCAAATAACTTTTGGTTACAGATACTGTTTTGGTTGTGTGGGAGATATTCTTGCCGAAGTGGAAGTTCTAATTGTATATAGAGCTGTACTAATTATTTCTCCTGTTTAGACCTTTAATGTTAGTTGAGTTCCTTGATGTGTACAAAAAACCTGATTTGACTTGCTTTTTATCCATTATGCAACTGTGTTGAGGAACAGGATTAATTCTTCTGTGAAGAAGTATTGGAACAAGATGTTTTAATACATTAGTATTGGAACAGCAAGTCCTGTTGTAAACAGGAAAATGCTCTAGGATCCAACTTGTGTTACGTAGTCTTAAAATTGGTGTTTTAACTGCCTGAGCTTCTGAGTTGGCTATGAGAATATTTCACTCATGTTAATGACCTCTGCTGCTAATGAAAGATTTCTGGCCACTAAAAGATTTGATACAGAAAAATAAACTGTAGATGGTGGAACACCTGCAATGATAACCTCTTGGACTAGTTCTCAAGTTTCTAGCAGTAGTCATGTGCTAAGGTAATCTTCACTGCCATCAGTGCAGAGCAGATGCTGTCTTGGCTTCTTTCACTTCCAGATGGCCTGAAGCAATTGGTAAGATGACTGTAAACTTCATTTCAGTGGTATAGTAGCTCTGAAATATTAATACTGCTGTTTAAATATCTTAGATGTTCTTATCCTGCCATCTCAAACTAATTGCGACATTACTATGTCAAAAAAAACCCAAACAAACAAAACCCCATTTGTCTCCTACTTGGCTGCTGAACCCCAGTTCTTCTGGGGTTGGCACATCTGACAGTGCAGTTAAGTGTTACACAATAAACTCTGTGCTCACATTAAAAGCTAAAGGTGGAGGAAATACAGGTGAAACTGAAGCTCATCCCTAAAAGCTGCCATGCTGACTGTCATACTTAATCTCCTGTGTGGCTGTATGGTGGCTTTCTGTCAAAGCTTGCTTCCAGCAGGTCCCTGGTGCTGACACAACACCCAGGAGACACTGTGGCACAGCAGACCATGAGCCAAGCTTGGTATGCAGTGGTGGTAGTCTACTGCTCTGTCATCAAATGGAATTCTGGCAGATAAGAGGATGTTATAACTTGTGAAGACCTACGAAGTCTACTTCTTTGTGTTACAAGCTTAACTACTGTTGTTGCATTAGTAGGACTTTAAGCATCCTATGCTTGTTTGCGAGAAGTTCTTCTATTTGTGAAGTTCTTGCCCTGACACTGGAGACTGCCATTGCTGTGGGTGAATTGCTTCTGCACTGGAGCTTTCTGGGCAAGGTGTGAGGCCAGTGTGAGATGGTTGCTTACACAGAGAAATTACCAGGATGTGATGAATGTGATAAGTATCTTTCCCTCTTCTGACTGGCTCTCGTGAGCAGTTAAGGCTTGTTCAGTATCTTGTATGTGAGCCCTGTGAAGCTTTCTGTGTGGTGGCTTTACTGCCTGTAGGTATGAGGGAGTATTCTGGTACTGAAATCCTTATGATGACTGAGAATGCAACTCTGCCCTTTTTTTTTTTTTTTCTTGGGAGGCATTGTAGCTATAGAGTACCCACAGGAAAGCTAGTCACACCAGAGTGTAAAGCTTGCACTCAGGGCAGTGAAAACATCTACGCACCATACAAAGGAGCTCTTTGTGTGTGACCTCATGTAGGCTATCAGCAGGTCTTCAGCCTGAGAGCACTCAGCTCCCTCAGGATGAGGCCTTAGCTTGAAACCAGGCTCATGGCTCCTGTCCTGGTTATGTTTTTTTTTTTTCCCTTATCACAGTAGCTTCCTGATGCAACTTGGACTCCTGTGGGGTGCTGCAGTAACATTGTAGGTAGCGTTAGCAGTATTCATGAACATCAGACAAGAATCATCTACTCATTTGGTGAGGAAAGCATCGCTTTATATAGCGGGCCTGCCCAGTCCCAAATGCTATTCCTCACGAAATTGAGGAGACAAATACTGTTGTTGAGCTCCCCTATGAGGATTTCTCTGAGGGAAGCCTGTGCTGTCTGAGTGAAAGGCCTACATGTTGGAAGCGCAGTCTCTACAGCATGGGGAGGGGTGATGGAGCAAACAGAGGCTTTGGCTCATGAAGGGATTCATTCTAGTCTGTATGACCCTTCCAGGGTAGCCTGGCCAGGGCCTGACTGGATGATGCTAAGGTGCCCGTGGCAGCCTGGAGCAACAGCCTTCGTGGAAGGCTGGCCTGCCAGATGTTTCTCATGCTGGCTTCTTTGGACAATTTTTTTCTGTCCTCTGAGCAGCAGCCTAGAAGCTCCCAGTTGTACTGTCAGACTCTTCCCCGGCGGTCTCCCAGCTGTAGCCTGCTTGGGAGGACATGCCTGCATGTTGGGTTTGTGCATTTTTGCCTCCCACTGGCTTGTGGCTGAGCCAGCTGCTTTTAAGGGCCCACTGGCAGGTGTTCTCACTTAGAGTGGCACGTAGCTATAGTAGGGGAGTGAGTGGTAGGTGTGAAATAAGAGCAAATTTAGACCTGGAGGGGAAGCACCTGTGCCTAGAGATGGGAAAATAGCAGCAGTTCCTATAGGAACAGAGGCTGCATCATTAAAGGTTGGCTCAGGCTTTTGTCAAGTAGAGTCTGGCAGCAAAGACTAGATGAGCTACCCACCACTGCTGCTGGCAAACTCCTCCATGCAGGTGGAGGAAACCATACAGAAACTGGTGTGTGTAGGCAGATAACTTGCTCTGCCATGGGCACCCAGACTCCTCCTGGGCTGGAGCTGGGGTTCCAAAGGAGGAACTAGTGCCTCTGGATGAATGCGTGTGAGGACTACAGGGGTATATTCACAGAGTACCCCATTGCTCGCTACTTGAGTACAGACCCAGACTACGTGCCATAGTTCTGTAAACTTGCTTGCCTTGTCCCAACTCCTTGACTTGGAGTGGCTAAGGGGAAAGAAGCATACTGTCTGTATGCAACACTTTTTCTGTGCAAGGCATAATCTGAATCTCCTAAGACTGGCTCAGTAGGCTACCTGTCAGTCTAAAGTTAAACTAGATCCACTGCTGGAAGAGCATTGCCCTAACATAACTTTCCCTGCTGAGTTCTATGGCAAAGTGAAGGAAGGCAATATCACCTTTTTCAGAGTGAAAGAAGCCTGGTGTTCTGTACCACTGAGGCATTTGATTAAAGCTGGGGTTGAGGGTGTGGTAAAAGTGAGGGCCTTCTCATGGGTGAGTTTCTGATAGAAAGAATCATAGGAAATGAAAAGGAAGGTACGTAGGAATAAAGAAGATGGGGAAGTAGGGAAGATGAAATAACTTGCTTTTCTGAGGTTTTTCTTGGCCGCTCATCCAGCTAATGATAGTTGGAATCATATCCAGAGGGGAAGTGCTGATCCTGAAATAGGGAGGAGAGGTTCCAAACACTTAGTGGGCAGATTTTATTTCAGAGTTTCTCTTGGCTACCAGTCCTCTGTTACCATTAGCTGGGTCACAGACTAGAAGGAATGTGGAAAATGTTGTCCATCCCTCTTCTCTTCCCTATTTCATGATGGAGATCAATCCCTTGAATTGCATGGGGAAGCCATACTCTGCCTTCTGATAAGAAAAGTCCACTAACTTAACTGCTACACTTAGGCTTGCTGTGATGCATGGAATAGTGCTTGTTCTATATTCTTGTAGAATTCCAGAATACTGTGGTAAGAACTCTTTGGTTATACAGACAACCTGAAATATGAGATCAACTGATTGTTAGTAATTTTAATAATTTAGTGTTTGGCACTCCAGCAAATTAAAACAATCCAATACAGCCTTAATGTAAAGGTAACTATCTTATGTTTTACAGCCACCATTAAACTGGGTGGCCTCATGGCTCCTCCTTAGGCTGCAGAAGCAGTGTGGTTACCTCTGGTATAGAGGGGGAGTGAACCACGAATCAAATAGATGAGGAAGCATCTTCAGGTGAAAGCACCTGGTAAAGGTAGTGGTAACCTTTAATGTACTATAGGGACATAAGCCTAGGAAAGGTGTCCAGATGTACACTATCTTTAGATCTTGCTTCTGTGTGTACCAGATACACAGTAGTCTGAAGCAGATAGGACGATAATCTTTTGTTACAGCACAGATTCCCTTGAGTAGCATGAAGATTAAAGAGCCTATTCTAGCTGGTACATCAAACCATTTCCCTTTCCATTTCTTTGAAGCAGATTTACATGCAGTCTACATTTGGGCTTAAACAAATACTTGGTGGAATGAGGTGCAAGTTAAGAACTAAAAAGCCAGAAGCTTTTAGATGTAATTTCTAAGTGGGGGTTATTAAATGAGTTGGAGTTTGTGGATACTGGCCAGATAAAGGGGTTTGTCTGAGCCAAGTGGCTGCTTCTGATTTGGGTCTAGTTACCATATAGAATGGTGGTAACTCTTGTTGGCTTCTGCCTGGAGTCTTGCATTTGGCTTATTTCTGTGGTCTTAAAAGTGAGCAGGCAAGTGTTGCAAAAGTAGATAAGCTGTGTGTGAAAATAGCTTTTAAAAATGTATATGTATCTGGAACACTAGAGAATAGTCTACCCCAAAATTTAAGGGAAAAAAGAGTTTTCTTGTGTGCATTTCTCAGTCTTCGTGGAAGCAAAATAATTCTAAGGTAGAAGTCCATAAAAGACATATGTAAAACTAACAAGGCTGTTCATGCAGTGAATGTTCCTTTTTTGCAACATGGTTCTAGAGATTAACTTCACTTGTTTTCCTTTCTGTGTCTTCTTCAAGATTTACATATTTTTAGATTAACTTGCTCCAGCCTTTTAAATTAATACCAATATTTACCTCTGAGGCTTTGGAGTTCTGTCAGGTAAGGGACCTGGTGCAGGGCAGTAATGCAGCACTGCTGCCATATCCTCCTGCTGTTGTAGTAAACTGTAGCCAATTGGATTCTCAGTGCTGTTGCTAGTGGTGGTATTTGCTCTCAATTAGATGCAATGCATCTGAAATACTCCCGAAAATTATGCTAGATGCAGCAATCTATCCTGCTAGAGCTTTAGCTTAGGCTATTTTAAGCGTATACTCTACATGTGTACAAGTTCACAGGTTTACTTCTTAACTTCAAGAGAATGATGCTTTTGGCTGCTATACCTAACAGCCTCGGGTTATTCTAGAGATGCTGTCCTGCAGCTTTATAGGTAAAATCTGAAGTGATGGAAAAGTAGCTGCTGCTTTTATGAATACGTAATACCTAATGATGGAAGAAGGTATTTCGTGTGCATCTGGTGGCTATGCTACCCAATGAGTGTCTCATGCTGTCCTCAGTGGCTAGACACTGAAGGAATTTGCTATGAGTTTTTATCAGGATTGTTACCAGCATTTCTATGTCAGTGTCTATGGGCTATCTTTCCTTCTTTACTGTTACACAGGTACAGACAGTATTTTTAGGAGTGGGAATTATACCCTTAGGTGCCTGACCAAGTGAAAGTTGTCCTCTATAGGCTTTAGCTTGTTAGGTGCTCTGTAGAGCCAATCCTGCATTGAGGTAGGATGTTCTCTCAGTGCCAGTAATTGGTCTTGCACTCACTTTACTTTTTAAGCTTGAACTGTAGGAGTAGTAGCTGCAATTTCTACAGATGTTTACAAAATGAACATAGATGTACTTTGCTGGTGATAGAGTATTAATGATGGTTAATCCCATTGTCTGCAAGTATGAGGAAGTATGTCAGTCCAGATTTTTTTGTGGATGCTCATCTTCAGGAACTTCCATGGAGCTAAGCATTCTCTTCACAGTGAACTCCGAAAGTGCTTTATGCTCCATTTCGGTGGTGGTTTTCTTTTTTAAAATTGACTCTTATGTTGAGGCAGGCCAGGTGGCTCCAAAGTAGTCTGGATGTTATTGACTGTAACTGCTGAAGACTTAAGTTCTCCAAGGCTGCCAGATATTGTCGTCTTGTCACTTTCCCTGAAGTAGCAAATGTGTTGGCAGAGAAACATTTGTATTCTGCTGGGCTTGAGCTGTTGCCTAAGGTACTACCTTTCTTAAAACTTGAAGAGTTGTTAAAATCTAACTGCAGGAACTCTCCTGAACTTCACACCTCATCTATCAGTTATGCACACCCTGAAAATCAGGATTACATTTAAGGTGGCTGATGGAGTTTTACATAACTAGTTAAGTTAAACTTCTGCCATGTTATCATTAGTATAGATGTCTCTTGAGGGTGACTAGGATGGGGAGTGGGAAGCAACCAGTGTGAAACTTTGGCTGCTGATGCTCTTCTTGTCTTTGGCCCCAGTTGTCAGTGAGACTATTTACTGTTCACAATAAATCCTGAAATTTAGATACCTAAAAGAGTTCCAAACTAGCTGGGCTTGGAACAGAAAGATGTTGAGTTTTTCTTTACCACAAAAGAAAGTGTTTCTTTACCTGAAGCACTTGGCAGCAGTATTGGAACTGAAGCTAGCTGTTGCTCATCAACATACTGCGTTGTATGGTTTGCAGATGTCTGCTCTTGAAGTAAAAGCACCCATAGGACAAATCACCTTAACTCATCTGCTCCATTTCATATAATTTGATCCTAGGAGGATGAAGCTATAGTAGTTCATTTGTGTGGTTCTTGCATGAAAGTAACTTAAATAATCAGTTTTGACTTCCAAACTAAGCTTTGTCTGTAGAGTTAAATTCAGGAAAAACTCAGTATGTTTTTCTAAAACACTAGTTTTTTTGTTGCTGAAATTGGAACTGAGTGGAAAGAAAAAATCTGCTATGCTTGAGTAAATTTAAGCATTCTTAAAACCTGCCCCTCATCTCTGGAATTGTCCCAGTTGCATGACAAGTACATTTTGAGCCCAAAGATTTGACTCTGATCTAGCTTGAATAGCTGGTGAGTGTCAGAAGTAAATTAAGTTTTTCTAAGTTTCCTGTTGGAACTCTAAGAATTTACCTAAAAGGTCCAAGATTTGCTTCTAGTTTTGCTGGCTTGAGGGCAAACTAAAAACAAAACTTCCACAATTACTTCACATAACCCAGGAACTTATCCCCAGAATAGATGGGAAGAATTCAGTAGGAAAGTCTCATGCAATTTGCAAAGAGAAGGATTTGATTTTTAGTTGAGACTTTAAAAACCACAAGCAACACTTGTGCTGTTGAGTGAATGACAGTCCCAAATAGAAAGTCTAAGTCCAGCTATCAGTGGGTTTTTCTCTGTAGCAAACAATATTGAGTTCCAAAGGCATATCTGGTCGTCGTCCCCCCCCCCCCCGCCCCGTGTTAAAGAAAAAGTAGGTATCTTATCACAGTAACTGTTCTTCATGTTAATAACTTTTTATGTGTCCTGTGCAACTCTTAGCTCATTCTTGCTTTTATTAATAAAATTTTCACATCTGACCTTCAGTGGGAAGCCTCCACTACAACTACTTCCAAGTTAACCTGCCCACTGGTAGTGTCTCCTTAAGAATAGCTATAAAGGAAAAGCTTCCAACTAGCTTTTTCCTTATGCTGAGATTCTTGTCAAACTCTGCTGCACACCTTCCAAGGTGTGTGCTCTGTGTTTGTGCCTCTCTTCAGGCAGGGCAAGGAGAATGGGAGGACAGTTCTGAACTCGGTAGTTCTTGCTGAACCTTGCTTGAAGCCTTCCTCCTGGCAATGGTGAGTCCAACTTCAGAAATTCATGCATTTCTTTGGGAATCACTGAGGCAAGTAAATAAAGTTAAACTTCATGTATATTTTCCACCTGACACACTTTCCTTCAGTTTGTTCAGCTTTGATAAACTATTCTTAGGTATCGAGATGTAACCAGCCTTTCAGTGCGATGATTAAGTGCAGCATGTCAGAGCAAAAGCTAAAGATGACTTTCACTTTTCTTTCCTTGTCTTCACCTTGTGTGAAATCATGGAGAATAGAAATGCTTATATTCAGGAAGTGCCAGAAGGCTGATGGTAGACATGATGAGGTCACCTCAGATTAAGAGGACAAAATAAGGTGTTATCTTTGGCTTGACTCTGGTTAGTATTTATTAGAAAGCAAACCTAGGGATTACCACAAACAACCGAAGCCAAGCATGTCAGCTCTTTACTGGATGGCAGACTAATGTTCATGCCATTTCCTAAGGCAGCCAATTAGGATTAAGTGAGAAGAGATAATCTTGTTAAATCTCATGCCAATGTTCAGATGGTTAGAGCCATACTTATCTAAAATTGCTTTAGTGGGACTTGCTAGTGGCTTTTGTTTCACTAGCAAATGCTAATGTAAAAATACAAGACTCTCTTGGCATCTGTTTTGTTGTGAGGTGATTGACACCAGTGCTAGGCCTTGTTTACACAAAGCATCTGAATGAAGTCACTACTAAATTCAACAAAGTACTAACTGAAGGCAGCATTTATAAGTGCTGACACTGACAAAGCTTGCTTAGTTAATGCCTTGTACTAAACTGCAATCAAGATTTGATGGCTTTGAATAGAGTAACAGGGTTTGAGAGAGAATCTCTTTCCCAGAGAGTAGGGAATAACTTCTTCCTCATTCCCCAGCTTTGCCCTTATTTTTGCTGATAAAGCAGTTGCTGGATTGCAGTATCTACGACTTAAACTCAAACTGTCTGGCTTGTTATTCATCTTGAGCACTTGTACTAGAGCTCCAGATCCCTGAAGTGAAGGGAAAGCTCCAGGAAGTTGCTTATTACTTGAGGGACAGACATGCCTCTGTCCTAAGTATTTTGTGGGCAGGAAGCTGATGGTACCCAGTGTTGTCTTGTTCTTGGGTAATGATGGTTAGAATCTACAGCTGTCTCTTGGGAATCTTCCTAGATGTATTTATTATAGGGCAACATCTGTGTTAAATCTAGTGCTGTATGCAGAGGCTGCTCAGCCTCATTGGTTTCAGTTCAACCTACTGCTTTCAGACGGTGAGCTTGACTTTGTAGGAAGCTTCTCTTTAATTGTGATTTCCCCTTGGGGAGAAGCCTTTGTGGAAACTGAATAAGACTATAAAGTCATCCTGCTTTAAAACTGAAATGGCAGTGATTCAACAAGCACTAGAAGCTACTAAAGAGGCAATTGTGGAGGGGTGAATAAATAACTGGCAAGTGTCTATCTTAGTTGAAGTTTGGAATACACCCTAATAATTGCAATATAAGCTCTTAGGCAAGGAAAGAAAAACAAAAGGCAGATGTTTCTTTATCAGTCTGTAAGGCCAACAGCTCTCCTGAAAAGACAAGAAAGCTCAGAACCTCTGACATGGTGTCAGTCAACATAACAAGATTAAACTGGACTGTAATAACTTGCATTCACTGCATTCACTTCATTCCCCATTCATTCCCGTGGTTGATTTATTTGCAGGATTATTCATTTATGCCAGGGAAAGCTTCCTTTCTAGATTTCAAACTCTCCTTGGATTTCTTAGCTTGTATGTATGCTACAGTTGCCTCTACTGACAAGCAAGATGGCACTAAGTTGTCCACAGGACGGTGCCCAGAATATGTAAACTGGAAAGGTTTCTGCTTCTCCTTGCTAGTGTGGTTGGTTGACCTTGCCTAGCTGCCAGACCTCTCCTCATTTCTTTCCCTGCTCCAGCATGGGTCTTTCCCATGGGCTGTCATCTTTCAGACAAAAATCTGCTCCACCATGTGTTCTCTACAGGCTGCATCTTCCTTCAGGAAATGTCCAGCTGTTCTGGTGTGGCATCCTCTCCATGGGCTGCAGGGATTTACTTCACTTCTTCTATAGGCTGAAAGGGAACCTCTGCTTTGGCATGTGGAGCACCTCCTTCTTTAACTTTGTTCCTGTTTCAGCTTCTCATCCTTCCACCTCTGCTATGTGACACTTCACCTTTTCTTAAGGGTCTTTTCAGAGGCCTTGCTAACTTAGCTGATGAGCTCACCTTAGGTTTGCAGTGGATATGTTTGTGTGTCTAGCACAAGGCAACCCCTGACTTCTCACAGAGGCCACCTCTGCACCATGCTGTTACCAAAATCTCACCAAAATCAGCAAGCAATGCTGTTTTGCCCTGGAAAGCCTCCAGTAGAGTCAGCAATGGATGTGCATGTACTTATGGAAGCACCACTGACATGGAACTCACATGTCAGCCGAACTGATTGTGCCTGAAGTCAACTGCTTCAGCCCTTCTCAAAGCAGAACGGATATTTTACAGGGATTGTATAGGGTTTTGCTGCGAAATGTACCAGTGCACCTGAACAAACTCAGAAAGTGTAGTCTAATATATATTATACTGTTGTTGTTCTTTATTTTTTGTTTTGAAGATGTAGCCTCAAATTGGTTGAGCACTTCCAGGTTCTGTTCCCATCTGAATGCAGGTTTCAGTACCGATGGTGCTAGTCTGTTTTTTCCATATGAGTGCTGCTACTTCCAAAGTACTGCAGTTCTGTACTGATTGTGAAGAGATGCTTTACAGGCATATGTGTGACTTGACTGGAAGCGAGTGACTTCCATGGTAAGGAAGGGGAAAGTCTGATCCCCCTACTTGAAGTTCTTTGGGGTTCTAGCTTCTAACACTATTGGTGTTTCAGATCATGGGGTACTGATGCAAATTCTCTGGCAGTGAGTTGAGTGGGCGATGGGTGCTTAATCCCACAGGAATTCAAGCACTGAGATGCTATTCACTTCTGTAAATTCTGACTCCTTGAGGAGCCTCTAAAAATCTTGGCATGGCACTGCAGGGCTGTCATAGCCAAATCTTCCCTTTTTGGAAGGGGAAGAGAACACATAGCTAATAATAGGAAGAAGTGCTATTACTGGTCCTGGTATTGAATAAGTCTGAAAGATATTGTAACTCCTGACAAACTTCAACCTGGGAAACTCATCTGTATAACACCTGTATCTGGTGTTCTGCATCCTTGGGTGTGGACAAGCCCCTATATTTTGATTCCCTGATGAAAGTGTTTGGCCCTTGTCAGCAAAATGCCTGGCTTAACGCCTGCTATCCAATGAGGCAGAGGCTCATGATAAAACTTTACACCAGTTTTAATTTGTGAGCAATTCTCTTCTCTTACAGTTCAGGCTGCAGGTGCTGAAACTTGACATGTTATAGTGCTAGTGCTCTGTGCTTCATAATGGAAAGGAATGTGAAATACTTGAACAGAAGCTACAGAGAAAAAGCTACTGCCCAGTACCTAGGTTGTTTGGTTAAATATCCTGAATATCAAAGATCAAAACCTCACTTATCTCTTAAATTTTATTTACTATTGTTTGAGGTTAAAATCTTTCTCTGATTGTTGTCTTTAATTTCTGTCTTTTGCTGGACAGCAAGAAGTTCTTAGTTTTGGTCACAGTCTCCAAACAGGATAGAAATAAATCTTTTTAAGTTTCTACAATCAGCCAAATTCTCTAGCATTTTAATCTGAGGGTTTAGACCTTTAACAAATTGTTTCCCAAAGCCTCATGAATGCTATGCCACTGTGGTAATTCACAAGCACTTACTGACCTTACACTTTAAAGCAGTAATAAAACTGTACTTCCTTTCTTGTATTGCTTGCTGCCTTTTGGCAGGATTTTGTGAAAAGCACAAGCATTAAGTGAAATGAAGGAATCTATGAAAAAAATAATGATCTGCTTTACCTGGAGAATCACCACTGCTTGAGTTAAGATTGTTGGCGATCAAGGGAAGTGTAGTTGGGTACTCCTGAGCTGTTTCCAGTTTGTTTTTGAACCTATAAACAACAGCATAAACTTAAGCTGCATCTGTACTATTGGGTTGTGTCTCCAAACTGACGTCTGAGCATGTTTCCTTGTCCCCTGCTATGTGCTGAACTTGTTGCTTTGGCCTGACGTGAGCTACAGCCTGACAACTGACAACTCTGGCAGGACTGACATTTAAATTTTGCCTGCCAGTTGTATGGCTGGAGCTTTGGTGGTCAAGTCGGGATGAAAGACAGCTACTGAAGGCGGTCTAGACAACTTTAACCTACTGGTTGAAGCACTGACAGATCTTGGAAGTTGAGCAGCTTTTGGACTACAGGAGCTCTCATTATGATACTGCAGTTCCTGATAGCCTGACTTTGCTGGCTATAGGGATGGGCCATATTGACAATGGGCTCTTTCAGTTCCTACTGACTTGTCAGTTCTAGTTATCAGGTAATTAAGACACTTGGAAGTGCTTCAGCTGTTTCTTTCTTACACCACAGTAGTGAATTGAGTAAGGTTAACTTCTGAAGTTGCTTTTAAAAGCACAGCAATTAACAGTTGCAAGCAGATATGGACTTTTTTGGAGACTGGACACTTGTCTCACGTTGACAGTAGGTGCATCTCTTGTTTCAGACGCCCAGCTTCTTAACTGCTTTCAAAATGCTAGTTTATCAACTGTTCTCATCACCCATAGTTAGATTGCTTGCACAGCACTGGATTGGAGATATTGGTTGGTAATGGTACCTAGTATTTAGTTGTAAGCAAGAGGCTGTAGCATGACTTATGAACACAATGTGCAGTTAATCCTAGAGTTATACTTAAGAGCCCCAGGCAAAGTCTGGGAGTGCTAGTTATAATTGGACAGCATTGAAGTTCATATAACCCACGTGAAAAAGGAGTAACAGCTCTGAGTCTCTGCTACAAGTTAAACTCTAAAGATAAAATGCTGCTTTCCTTTTCTGTAGAATACCCTTGAGCTATGCTAACTTAACAGTTGTGCTTCCTACCCTCTGTTCAGAGCAACAAGAGTCTTTGGTTTCTTTTCCCCCACTGTTCATAATGTAAAGTTCTTCATGCTGTCTCCTTAGCAAAAGCAGATCTTATGTGTACTCACCATGAGTTGTGATAGCTGCGAATAGGAGCAAAAGTTAATGTCTACTAAAAAAATAATACAGTAGACCTCCTACTAGCCCAAGTTTGTGCTAAGAGTTGCAGTGTGGTGTTCCAGCCAAGTATAAGAGCAGTCTTACATGCATGAGGAATAACTTGACTTCCAAGGAAGTGTAAGACAAACTACTTCCTCAGCTTTTTAGAGTAGGCTAAGGCTCTGCATAAAGCTTGTTGAATAGGGAGGATTTATTCTCCCCCACCTTGAATAGGGTATATCTCTCAAGGCAATAGTATATTATTTCTTTGCTAATGTGAAATGAGTCAGACCAGTTCAATGTGATAATAGTTAAGGGTGTCTGGACTAACGTCACCTGAAGGTAAATCTCTCTGCTTTTAATACAGGAACACTTTACTGATGTCCTGTGCTGGCAGAGCTTTCTACCTGTACTACATCTAAAGTAGGTATAATTGAACACCAGAATTGTATGGGCTGGCTTTTAAACATTGATATTGGCTAGCTGGAAGAACTTATCTGCCAGAAGAAAACTATACGTCTCTCCAGCAGAAATCTGGGGTAACTTGTATGTCCCTATCTTGGTGTTATAATATAGTTTTGTCCTGTCACTTGTCTGGTGGCTTTCCCTCCTGGTATAGTGGTGGTGGGTAAATCTAAATTGTTTACAGGTACTTTTGAATTCTGCAAGGATGTCCACCTTTGCCGACAACTGTAGAACACATGACCATGATCTGAGAAGAACATTGCCTGCACTCCATGGTGGTGGATGGATAATCTGGTGAATGCTCTAAATTCACATACTTTATCATGTTGTATTTCCACTTACATCTTGCCCTTGTGCAGTTCAGTAACCTCCAAAGTAATGCGGTTGTATTGCACTGCCTATGACACTGCTGTGTGATGCCCTGGGCAAGTGGTTTCAAACTGGATGTGGAACAGCATTTAAAGGGATGATGTGGCTCCTCAGAACCTGGTAAGTTATCTGCAGTGCACTCGAAACAGAATTTCAAGAGGTTTTTGTGTGGGGGTTTGGCCATATGTATACCCTGAAAGGCCTTTGTCTTAATAGGGGAAGCTAACTCCGAGCCCTGAGGTATGGGTGCATGAAGTAGATTTAGCCTATCTAGGGCTCCTATTAATTTGGGCTTTTAACATCTACATTCTCTTTGCTATTAAGTCCCATGGCCAACCTGTGCAAGGTTCTTGACAGCTGCTTTTTATTCTCCATTGTCAAACATCTAAGAACTTGCTTGAAATAGAACAGGGAAATGATTCAGCTGAGTGCAGGGCTTCTCTGCTCATCTGTTGCTTGTTAAATCTGAATGTAGGGTTGTCAGTTGCCTTGTTCTCCTTGTTTAAGTTTGCAGTGTGCAAAAGTGAAAATCTGTCATGGGTGTATATAAACACAGTTTGTTAAAGCATTCACTCTGCAACTGTGAACAAGGCACTTGATGGGAATGAGGAAAGTAGGTCTGGAACGTGTAGCAATGTTGAACTTAGTCTAGAAGGGAAGAAGACAGTATTGCTGTCTGTAGAGAATGGGCAGAGAATGGTCAGAAATCCTTTCTGTCTTCTGAATTAGCAAAAACTCAATTTGAGCAAAAAAACCTCAAATTGAGCAAAAACTCAACCAATATAAACAGTGGTGTGCTAGGGTGGGAAGATACAGGTTGATGTGATTTGTGCCTCGATGAGGTGAACTTGCTGACATAAAAGCTAAGGGCTCAGATCTTGCATTAAGGCAGCTACAATAACCATGGGATGTCTTTCATATGATTCTAGGTACGAGCATCTAAGGGGTGATGTGATCCCTGTGGACAGAAGACTTTGAATAGATAAAGGCAGTATCAAAGTCTCTGGCTTCCCTGAAGCCTAGGGCAAGGTCTCTCCCTTACGGAGTCCCATTTTCAGAGTAAATTTCAATGCCCTCTAGTGGCTTTAACTGTACAAGGAATGGCTGGCTTATCTACAACACTCACCTGGGGTGTTTTTCTCAGCAGGAAGAGGTAGTTGGAGGTGTGTGTCTGGGGACACAGCTGTGTTGTAACTGTGTGATGAATAGCCATGGAAAACATCCAGGAAATACTTCCCAACTTGAGTTATTCGAATATTACAGCATGATAAGCATTCTGGAAGTGAGATCTCGGGATACTTTTGCCTTTTTAGGCTGGGAATAAGCCTTCACCTCAGTGGGCACCTCGCCCCACTGCAGAGTTTCAGTATTCCCTTCTGCAAGAGCTGGAGTTTTAAGAAAGGGATCAGATACTCTCACACTAAAATGGGAAGCCAGCCAAGACAGACTTTTTGAATTGCACAGTGCAGAACGCATCAGTAGTGCAAGGCAAAACCTATTTAACCTCACACCATGTAGCTAAAATGCACACAGCTCTATCTACATTGCAAGAGCTGTGATGTCCATATAGGCAGATCAGCTACAAGTGTGAGCTCTTAAGTTTATCTCCAAAAGTAACTCTTTAGCTTTAAATGCTGTTGCCTAACGCTGTTTCTTGTTCTTTTTGAGGAGTAAAACTTGGGATGTTCAGTGTTTGTGTGGCTATAGAAGGCAGAAAGGTGTTTGGTGGCATAATTGGCTGTCTGCACTTGCCTACTACCAAGGAGGAAAACTGGAATATGCCTTAAGGAGTTTTCAAGATCAAAACTGCTTGCAAGACTCTTGCCTTTAAATCTGATCTTTAAATTTACTGTGGCTTCTAATAATGATGTAGCAGTTCAGCTTTGATTCGGTATGTTGTTGGTGAAAGTTAATTAGATGTTTTAATTCCACTTGAATAGTCTGCCTGACCAATGATATAATTAATTGGCTGTTTGTACCATTTGGAGGTGTATGCATTGGTGTGCAGCATACTGATAAGGTGTCTTAGAGATGACTTTCTTGCACGCTTAGTATAAAGTGCTTTGAACTGGAAATGGAGCAATTACCTCTGGAAGCAACTAATAAAAGCAGTGGAAGTTGTAGTGTAGATTGTACTGAATGAACAAAGATTGGGTTATGCATCTGGCTCTTGAAGACAGTCTCACCTGAATGTGCATATGGATTGGAGAATCTCTGTCCTGGTAACTTGCTCACATTGTGTTTTAAGTTAGAGAACTCCTAAATAGCTTTGACATGGTAAAAAAAATTAGCCTGAAATGCAGTAAGAGTTGCCTCTTCTCTTTAGGTTGTGTTCTTTGAAGTGGTGCTCCTCCATGTGCTAAGGCTCTGTCCCAGGAATTGAAGGATTTTATTTCACTAGACAGGATCTTGAGTAGCTCTTCAATGAAGTAAATCACAGGCTTAGTATGAACTTTGTTTTAAGGATACCTTGTCCTAAACTAATACATTGGATATATAGCTGCAAAAATACTTCCCCAATCCTTCTTTTTTTAGTACAGTGGTTTGTTTACTTCAATAGGAAGATAATAAAACTTCTGAACAAACTCAGTGTGGTGTCTCTTTTCCCTGTCATGTCTACTGCAGCTTCATATTTACTTGCTCTAAAGTTACCTTGCCATGTAGTACTTCTGTACAAACATGGCTAGATTTGAGGGGTTAAGCAGATGCTGACTGCTTCAATCTGTACAGTGTGAACTTGTCCAAATAAGAGATGGATAAAGACAGGAACTGGCCAGGCTTCTGCTCATTTAAAAACTGAATCATTATTTAGCAAGTGATGAAATCCTTTAAGGGTCTCAGCCACTTTCTTGGCAGATCTGTACCCCAGTGACTTGAGTTTGTTTTATCATGGACACTATGCTTGATTACAGTTGTGTTGCTGAATTTATCCAGTCAATCCTGTTTGATACTGAACTTGGTGGACATTGCTGTGCTGGATAGGGAGGAGTAATACTGAGATGTCAAAACAGTTGCTAAAGCTGGCATGCAACTTCTGTAGCCTCTTTGAGCAGCTGGCTTGGTTGCCTCTGCCAAAGCTGTTGGTCTCCCACAAAGGTATGTGCCTTAGATCTGATATTTTTAACTCTGAGCTTGTCAGCACCTGAGTGGGTTTCTCTAAAAGGGAATGATGTAAAAGTAGTTCTACTTGAGCTTCTTCTCATATCATAAGTATACTAAGCTGGATTGTCAGTAGTGTGTATATTCTACCACAGACTTGAGTGGGAACAATCCAAAGGAATTGCCCTGTAAGTTTTCAGGAAGAATCTATGCAAGTCTGAGAGTTGTCTTGAGAATTACATGGCATATCAAATTGGATACTGTTTGTATTTTGAGGTGCCTTACCCTTTTCTTGTTCCTAGTTACGTAGATAAGTGATTATTTTCTTATGAAGAAGCTGCTGTGTGTTTCTAGATTTGCACTGAGAGGAAGTGCCAGAACTAGAAAAGAAAACAAACTCATCCTTCATTGCTTCTCCCAATGCTTTCTATCCCACAGACCAGTTAGGTGATGGGAAGGGACAGTGCCTGGACCTCCTATGTTGTGCTAACTTCTGAGGGCACAGGGTACTCCTTTGAGATCCTAAATGGTACTTGGCTCTGGTGTAGCTGGGTTGGTGCCATGTTTACACTTAGCTTGCCCCAAAGGTGGGGAAGGGGAAGGGAGGAATGTCAAGTATCTTCAACTTGCCACAGGATGTGATTAGGCAACTTAAGAGGATTTTCAAATCTTTCAAACGACAAGTAAACATGTCAAATGTGATGGAAAGCTCCAGAATCTTATATGGAGAATCTAAGTCTCTCTGTCAAACTTGATTCATCAGCATTGACTTTCTACTCCATTTTGACCCCTCTCCTTTTAGGGGGAAGGTACCAGCTGTTGTGGGAGAGGGAGCAGGCCTTCTCAGACCAATAAAGAAATAACTTGCCCCTTTGCTACTAAGGGTTAGTATCTTATGGGTCTGGACAAGCTATAAATGAAGTTATAACTTAGCTTTATAAGAAACTATGCCCTGTTACTTGTACAGTTGCATGGATCTGAGTCTCAAATTCCACTTAAGTCTTGGACTTGGATTAGTATATGTGTAACTTCTTTAAAAGCCCAAACAAGTCAAGTAACCACACAATAAGCATGCAGTGTATTCACTCAATTGGACTGACTCTAGCTTTTGTACTGCCTTTTGCATATTTCTACCTAACTTCTCCTTGACAGGTAAAAAATCTCAGACAATGCATAGTAGCGGGCTTGTCCCCAGAACAATACTCCTGCAGCAATATAAAAGAACGGCGGTAGGTTCTTGCTTAACTGTTCCCTGTGGAAGGGTATTCACTGTGCTGGTTAGGTTAAAGCAGTAGCCCTGCTTCATTCACTTCTGTCCAGTGTTATTCATTCCTTTCCTTTGTTAGATAGCCAGGCTGCATCAGCAAGCACTTCCCTGTAGTTCAAACACTGCACGTAAGTGAAGCCTGTGTTTTGCTCACAGCTGTAACTGCTCAGAGGTAAGAAGAGGAAAGAGCTCTGAGGTGTAAGGAGTTAACTGCATACTGCATCTGACCACAGTGATGCATTATTGTAGTCTTTCTTGGATGTGCCTTAGAATAACTATGAACATGACTGGAGGCTGGAGGAGAACAGCTTTCCAGGCATTAAATGCCTGGAGAGTGGTGGTAGCTTGTGCTCTTTTATCTCTTCTACTGGCTTGTTTTGTGAACTTGAGTGAGTTTCCATCTCTAAAGCTTTTCACCTAGAGTGGGATAATGCCTGCCTTACAGGTATGTGGCAGATCCTTTTTCCTACTAAATATGCTGTAGTCCACAGATAAAAGAAGCCTTAGAAGTGCAAAAATCTCTGAAGCTGCACAGCATGCTTATAATATATGCCCATTAAACAGCTGTTTGGCAATGTCTAATGCAATTTCCAATTAATGAGGGATGTTTTCAGGCCCTGCCAAGAGAACAGGTGATGTTTTAAACTGATATTTTTCATAAGTCTTCTGTATTTCTTAAGAGGCAGCCAAGTATGTATCCTGTTGCATTTGATGGGATGCTGGCCATTCTTGTTCTTAAGCAGGACTCCAAATTATTCTTGTTCATGTGCTGTACAGCCCCTAAGAGAATCCCTGCCTTAAAGCTCAAACAGGAGCAAAGAATGTCCGGGGTGCTTTTGTGTCTGTACCTGTTTGGGAACTGCAGAGAAGAAACTCTTCCAATATCATTCCTGCAATATGGTAAAAGTTTGAATAAGATACACTATAGTGCATGTCCTTGCTTAAACTTAAGAGCAAGAATGTTCTCAATAGGGAAAAAATCCTCTTCCTCTGAACAGTTTTCCTTGCCATGCCTGTGGCAAGTGCTTATCTCATGCTTTTTAATAAGCATGAAAAAGGGATGAGGGGAGTAGAGCGGTGTTTGTCCCGTTTCATTTCACCATGAAGGTCAGCTTGGGGTTTAAGGAACTTGATAAAGATGCTGATATAAGTAAGCATGGTCCTTTGCTTGTAATTCAGGGAGCAAATAAGGATTTGGGGCTGGACAGGCTGGGAACATATGACAGGAGGTGAAGGCTAGTGTCTGGGAGAAAACTGGGGAGTATTATGGCAGTGAAGCCAGTGGTGATTAGGAAATGGAGAAGGGTTTGGTAGGAAGAATGAGGAGAGGAACATACCTGCTGTATAAGGGTTCTGGAGGTGTTACTTGGAACACAATTTCTATTGCATCAGTGTACAGCAATGCTCTTTCACTCAGAGGTGCTGATTACTCAAGGAATTTAGCACTTTCCCTTCCCCTCAACACTGTGTTCCTGCACCCCAGAACCCTAGTGCAGAGTAGGCTTACTGAGTGGCAGATTACTTGGCTGTCTTGGGGACTGGATGCTGCCTGTAGGCTACCATCTGAAGAGTCCTGATGAGTTATCTAAGAATGCCCGAGATGGCAGTAGTCTCTTGCTGTACTCCTCAGTTATTTTAGACTGCTTATTTATAGACATTAAATGTCTGAAACAGAATTCATGCTAATAGCTGTATTTGCTCCAGAAGTACGTGCTTGCCATCTAAGAGTTCCTGTGGAGAGGGAGGTAAGAGGTAGAAGTGATAATATCTGTGAGCTGCCTTGGCACTACATGTGTTGTCCTCATGGCTTCTAAAACATCTCGGAGGAAAATGGCTTATTTTTGGCATTGTTTCCTCTTTGTTGTAATGTGCGAGGAGCTAAATCTTACAGAAGATTGTGGACAAGACAGTTGGACTGAAAGATTCAAGCAGATAGAGATCATTCCTGATAAACCATATTTGGTTGGCTAGAGATGAGAGTAATTAAAACCACCATTGTGATGGACATTGTTTGGAAATCCTCATAATGTCTTAGGAAAGATCTTCACAGTTAAATACTCTGTGGCTTTTGTACTGGGCTTTTATTTGACCCTTCCCTTTGCCATTCTGCCTGCTTTTCTTTAAAGCTCTGTCAGTATCTTTCCTGATGCTCACGGTCTTTTTGCTGCAAGTCGTCTTTGCAGGTATCGTGATTTTTCCTTAAATGCTGAGTTGAATCTCCTTGCTGATGCTTGGCCTCTGAGGCTAGAATACCAAGCTGATGCCACGTATCACCATGTAAAATAGTTCTTAAGACAGTCAAAGCTACATGATTTCTCTTGTGTTCTTTATTTGTTACTACTATCACTTTATTAAGGCTAAATAACTTACCTTTCTCAGGCAACATCATTCTAATCTTCTTGATAAGGAGAGCTTAAGTTTGGTAAGCTGAAGAGGCCAGTGGACTTCAGAATCCCAGTCCCTCTGGTTAGGACACAAATATTCTTCCAGCAGTTGAATGCTGTGCAGATGGTTTAGCATGTGGGGAGGAAGTCTAGAGGTCAGCGAATGGTTCTGCTAACGATGACCCTAAGAGTAAATCCTCCCACAAGCCAGCTGTTTGAAAAACCTCAAACTGATTCCCTTTAGCTCTCTTGTTGCTCTACGACTTCTTATGGGAATTACTTTCCATGCAGCTACCTACTCTTTTCTGATTGCTGTTTTAATTCTTTAATATCTGACTCTACAAAAATTGAAAGCAACTTCTGTATTTGGATAAACATCCTTTGCATATGTGGACATTGCTTAAAGGTAATAATATGTGGCTCAGTTGTCAGAACATCTGTGAAGAAAGTTAATGTAAGAGCTTATGATCAATTGCATATTAGTTGTTGTGATACAGACCTTTAGTGATAGTTCTGTGGTGCAAGTGTGGTATATATTTGTGTTGGGACAGATAACTTGTGGCTCTTGCATCCTGTATTCCAGTTGGGAAACTAGACTTCATGAGTGGGAAAAGCAGTGTGTTCAGGATTGTGGTATTGCTGTTTTTAGAGGGCTGGGTCTGATCAAAGATGTGGGGGAAGTCTCTTATTGTTTATGGGGAGAAGGATGAAGGTGTAAGCCTAAAAATAACAAATTTTTACTGAAAATACAATTATGCTGGGGGAATGATTATAAGTAGAAAATGTTGTGAGATGCTCTGGGACAAGGTGACAAATAGAAGTCATCAAGCCAGTTACAGTAAACCTGTCAGGCAGGTCCCTAGCTATGTACTGCCTATATGAATCTATCCTGTTTTGGGAGATGTTGGCTCCCTTTTTTGAGGAGTCCTGGCTAGTAAGTACTGAGCTGAAGATAAGCAGTTCCCATATCACTTATTTGGGAATTTGTGTGGCACCACCAGCAGGAGTTGAGCTACTCCAAACCAATAAGTCTCTTTCTGCCTGAACTATTTAGTACTACACAGGAAGAACTTTATCTGAAAGTAATGTTTGTCATGGTTTGCTTCTGATATCAAAGATGACTTCTGATTAAGTAGGAAAAAGATGAGGGAAAAATACAATTGACTACTAAGAGTCACTTGGTGACCCCAAACCAAAGTCAGTGCTGCTATAACTTTACAGAATCTTGAGGTCCTTGAATTTTCCTGAATCTCATCTCTAAATCCACTTCTGAGGTACGAACATAGAGAATGATGAAATAAAGGATATAAATCTGTGTATTGGAGCCAAATACTGCTGTCAACCTCTTTATGTGCAAATTTCAGACCTTCCCTCCCTCAAACCATGTTCACAGGTGTTTAAAATCTGGCTCTGGTTTTACCTAATGACACTTTCCCTCCCTTATACCCAGGGATTAATGATGACTAAAGTACCCTGCAAACTTTTCTGAGGAGTTTGTGTTGGGCTCTGCTTACAAATGAGGAAATTCCAGTGGTGGGGGGAGAGGTAAGAAGGAAGCTCCTTGGCAGAGACTTCACACCCGGCTTGGGATTTGCAATGAGTCGTAGTCCACTGTGAGCCCTAACGTACCTGTGCTCTTAGCAGGCTCGGGGTACCCAGGGGGAAGGCAGCTGAATCCAGAGATGGATACTCTACAGCATAACTTAGCATTATTTTCAGATGGCTTGTGTTTTCTTAAGGATAATTTGAGTTTGCATACTTTTTTTTTTACTCTTTTTCACTCTGCTTTTATTTTAGGTAATGCTAATGCTTTCTTGGCACCGAAGTGTAACTGAAGTGTGGTGCTTCTAAAAGTTCTTTGCAAGAAACTGAACTACTGCTGTGCTGCCCCATGGCCAACAGCTTTGTGGTACCCAGGGATTTGTTAGCAATAGGAAATGTTCATATGATTGCTAAAGGAAAAATGTCTTTCAAAGTCCATTATTCTTGGCTTTAATGCTTTCTCAAAGGTTTCAGTATTTTCCAAGTAGGTACTGGAAGACAGCCGATTGTAGGATATCTCTGAATCTTAGGAGGATTGTAATTAAGAGCAAAGACAGTGAGCAAGTAAGAGTGAAAAACTGGATGTCTGGTTACAAGGAGGCTTGACTAGGGAAGTGTATGGAGCACACAGTCATGTCAAAAAGCAGGATTGACAAGGATAAGCAAGCTGATTCTGACAGAATTAGGCTGGAATCTTTAGTGGTGACCACATCTTTAAAAATTAAAGGTCTGTGAAATCTTGCACCTAGGCCAGCTAAAGAGCCACTTGTCATGCACCCACAAAACCAATTTCAGTGTGACTGTCAGCCCAATTTCTTAAATAAAAATAGATATTTCCTCTTGGGTCACAGCTGACCTAAACTGATTTAGTATCTGCCTGGGGTCTTATCAAACAACATAAAATGAGTTGGTTTTTATTATTTTTCCCAGTAACTCTTTGTAAAGTTGAATTTCCCTGGATTTCTTAAACTTGATTCCCCCTCCAATTATCTCTTATCTCCTGGTATGGACTAAAAAGCTTGTGAGAAGTGAGATGATGCATGATTTGGCATGACAAAGATGTTTTTAAGGTGAGGCTAAGACTTCTCAATCTTTGCTTGTAAGACAGATGGTGCCTGGGATAACTTCAGTTTGAAGAGGTTGCTGAACTCAGGGGAGGGGAGAGAAGGGTCTTTTGCTCCAGATGAGTCTCCTCCTTGACCTGACACCCACTGACAGCTGGTTGCCCTGAATGCTGTTACCACTTGTCTTGCTAATATTTATATAGCACTGAGTTGCTTTTTGGAGGATGGATGCCAACTACCACAGTCTAGGGCTTCACTGTTGCTATCTCTCTACCTATTTCTTACATTTGATCAGGGTGAGGGAGTGCAACTTGCTAGTGTCTTCTTGTTTGAGAAATGCTGTAATTTCTACATGGGTGGCTGCAGGTGGATGGGGAGAAGTGATTAGTAATACTTCATCTCCCTTGTTCCCTGCCAATGCATTAGCTTGCCTGCTATCCCCTCAAGCAGTGTAATATCACATGAGCAGTAAGCAGTCTACCCTTCAGTTGTCCTATTCAGTGGTAAAGCAAGTCCTGCTTCTTCTGATCTGGTGCCACTTTTTTCTAGGCTCATCTTGTTATAGGCTGTAGTCCAGGCTGCTGGAAAGGTGGGCAATATCCTCCAATGAGAAGAGGAACCTTGATCATTGGCGTCAGTAAAAGAAATTCCTTCAGGTGAGATCAGGCCCAGTAGCCCCTTAGGCTATAGGAGGCATGAAGAAAAACTGCTTAACCCTGTACAGGAGCTTGCTGTGCTCTTCAAAACGTGGTGATGGTATGAGGAGTACTTACTCTTCATACTCTAAAGCAGTCACAAAAAACTGTATGTAGAAGCTGGTATCACAGCCTGCTTTGAGTCTGTCAACTAAGAATGTCAGTTTGGTCTTTGTCCACTGTGAGAAGTTTGACCAGTGAGCCTGAGTATCTGTTTGTACTGAGGCCAGGTCTGAGACCAGACGGAAAGAGATCCAGAAAATCTGAGGAATCCAGATAAAGCCACAGCTGTTTTGCCACAGCTTTCTCAATAACATGCCCTGAAAAGGAAGATGAGAGACTGCAATAATCTTGCCAATTATCTGTGTCAAAGATTTGTTGTGCAAAAGTCTCATATTTGCTTATATTAAGACTGATACCCTGCTCCTTTCAGGGAGGCAGACAGCAGAAATAAAGCAATATGTATGTTAAATTTTTTTTTTTTAGATTCCACTAAAGGCACACGTACAAACTGCAGTACAAAGTTAGCTGAGCACTTCTAGAAGCCCAGTGAGTGCAATTGGAAGAAAGTTAACCTGGGGAGTGCTGTGGCTACTTGTATGGAAAACTGTCAGTCCTGGATTGAATGGCTCATGGATGAAGATATCCCACAAACTTGGATGGCTTTTAATTGTCTAACCAAGGGTCTTGGTGATAGTGAACTTCAGTATGTTTAAGGTGGTGAAATACTGTAAACTGGAAATGCTCTAAGGCTTAATACTGCAAAAAATAAGGAAAGCATGTCTGCCTCTGACAACAAGGAATCAGCATGAGCGTTCTGCAGCTCCTCACCAAAAATACGGAAAATAGTTCAGTGTAGCTGAAATCACCCTTTCTGCAAGTTGAAAGTAAACACACTAAAACAGTTCTATAGTACAAAATGTTGTGAAAAAGCTGTCAACCTGAGAGAGTGAACAGTCTGTATGAAGATCAGTCACTAACATCCTTCTGCTTGGATGTGGGGATTAAGTGTGTCTATAACATGGGGGGAGGAAGGGAGATGCTTTGATGGGCAAGGAATTTTGATTCTTGCTATGGAAACTCATAACCTGCAGCATCAAGATTAACTGTAAATGTTTCACCTTTTGAAGACACCTCTGTCCATTCTTCCCTTTCTACAGAATAAAAACTGAAGGCCTCATAGCAGCAACCCTGACAACGAAGTGGTCGCTACAGGAAAGACACTGAGGTGCTGAAGGATGCCCAAAGAGCAACAGAGCTGGAGAAAGCTCTGGAGAACAAGTCCTGTTCCGAGGGAATTAGGGTTGTTTAGCATGGAGAAAAGGAAACTCAGCAGAGACCTTTATCACCTTCTGCAACTACCTGAAAAGAGGTTGTAGCGAGGTGGGGGATGGTCTCTTTTTCCAAGTAACAAGTGATAGGACAAGAGGAAATGGCCTTAAGTTGTACCAGGGAATGTTTCGATTGGATATTAGGAAAAATTTGTTCACTGAAAGTGTTGTCAAAGATTAGAACAGGCTGCCCAAGGAAATGGTTTAGTCACCATCTGTGGAGGTGTTTAGAGGACGAGATGTGGCCCTTAGGGACATGGTTTAATGGTGGACTTAGTAGTGGTAGTTTAATGGTTGGACTGGATCTTAAGGGTTTCTTCCAAACTAGATGATTCTATGATTTCTTGTAGATCTCAGCAGGAGGGGTTCTGCTGGGAACATCAAATATGCAAACTGTGGCTATCACTTCAGAAAATACTCCTGACTATGTAGACAGATTTTCACAGTAGTGCAGTTCAGCAATAGTGATAAAGTGCAACATCTTGCTCCCAAGCTATTGGAAGGCATATGAGCACTACTTGAATAGGCTGGAAAAACTTGCTGGTTTGAAGTGATACTGCCTTGTTTGACTCAGCAGTAAATGGCAATGCTATAGTAATGCTTGACCTGGTTTTGGTTGGTTTTTGGCTTTTTCTTTCAAGTTCAGCAATCAGCAGGTAGGTTACTGCTGCAACTTTGAAGAAAGACAAAATTAAATACTATAAGGGAATCCTCTCTGCATAACTCGAGAAAATGTAGCATATCCAGTAACACTTTTTTGAATGTTGTCTGTCCCTGACAGTAGATGATGGCATTAAAGCTAACAAGGTGCAGCTAACAAGGATCTTGTCTTGCAGGAGCATTTTGTCCTGGAACTATCTCTAGCTTTTATAACTCCTGAATAGTTTAGGTTGGAAGGGACTCTTAAAGGTCATTTAGTCCAACCCCCCTGCAATAAGCAGGGATGTCTTCAACTAAATCAGGTTGCTCAGAGCCCCATCCAGCCTGACTTTGAATGTTTCTAAGGATGGGATATCTACCACCTCTCTGGGCAACTTGCTCCAGCGTTTCACCACCCTTACTGTAAAAAAAACTTCATCTTTCTATCTAGTCTAAATCTTCCCTCTTTTAGTTGAAAGCTATTACCCCTTTTCCTATTGCAACAGACCCTGCTAAAGTACTGCCATCTTTCTGTAGGCTCCCTTTAAGTACTGAAAGGCTGCAATAAGGTCTTCCCAGAGCCTTCTCTTCAGGCTGAACCACCTCAGCTCTCTTATCCTGTCCTAATGCATCTTGTCTGCCATGGAAAGGTTTTTGTGTATTTAGATAGCCATATTAAGATACATTTTCTGAGGTGGAAGCAGGGAGTCAAGAATTGGTTTTGTACCAGCAGAACTGAAGGCCATATCCTGAGATTTCTGCGCACAGCAGGTTCTTCCGTTTGTGATCCAAAAAGACTTTAGTAGTGGGTTACTGCCTATGCTGTCCCAGAAAGCTTTGACTGCCTGACAGTCGGAGGAAGAATTGTCCAACACTTAATTCGTGCAAAGGGCTAAACTCTGTGGGTGGTTACTCCTATTAAGCTGAAGGAAGCATTTGGTTTAAATGTAAGTAGAAAGATGAGAATTATTGTAAACACTGTAAAATACAATGCAAACAGAACTGCAGAACAAAGCAATGAAACAATAACTTTTTCCCTTAGGGAGGCAGGGGGAAAAGTTTTTTTTCTGACTTTTGACAGGAGTTTCAGTACTTACTGTAATGGAAACCTTGTCTTAGACTAGGTGTCTGTTTGGGTCACTATACAGTCTCCCAAAGTGGGTTGAAGCAGCGAGTGTTAAGAAGCCAAACCTGGGATCCTTATGATGATAAAAGCACCCTGCTGATGGGCAGCACCCTGCCATCCTGAAAGTCTCTGCTGGCCTGCTAAAGCAAGAATTAAGATATCTAAACGATGTCTTTAGAGTCCCTGAAACTACCTGTCTGCAGATCAGGCATACGCAATCTTAATGAGAAGTACCTGCATGTGTTGGTAGGTGGACATCACTAATGCAGTGTTTTGTAGAGGGAGCAAAGAGTACCTCATACCTATCAACTGAAAAGGTAATACCTCTGCTAATGAGAATAATCTTTATTGTTGTGTCTTAATCCATATGTTAAAAATCCAGGGATAACCCAACCTCTATAGTGTTAGAGAAAGACCTTCTCTTTTCAAGAGTGCTAGGATGATGTTAGACCTACATGTGAGAAAGCTGCTGCTTTCACAACATTAGCAACATAAGCTACTCTATATTTAACATGAGAACGTGATATTATGTATGAACAAGGTAAAACTCCTGTCTTTTTTTTTCCTTGGTTTCATTGTCTTTTGACACTTTAGAGGAGTAATAGACTAAATAAGGTTAATTTCTTTTATTACTCTGTATAGCTCATGTGGTTAGAATCCAAATCTGAACATCTCTCTGGAGACGGCAAGGTAGGCCTCTAGAAGGAGACATGTCAAAATAGTTATGTCCCCATCCCTGGACAGAAGTAGCGGTAGTTCTTCAGAAGCTCTGACACATTAAGAAATGTTGATGATAGTACATGTAAAGTCAAATGAAGTAGGGAGAAGCCCCTGATGCAGCCATCTTCCCCTGAGAGTTATCTTTGGTTAATCATGGTCTTTGGATCACATGGGGGTAAGAATATAGTTAAGAAAACCGAACCCTTTAATGTTCACAGTACCTCCTTTTTTAATATCCCTCCTGTGCAATGGAATTTCAGTCTTGGCATTCAGTTAGTATACCTCTACTGATGGGCAGCCAGCCCTTGCTGGGTTTTGAAGTAATGAACTCAGTTATTTCTAATATCTACTTCTTGGTCTGCTGTTGGCAGCAGTAACAACAACCATAATGAAGGCTGGATGCCAGCTTCAATTTGAATGCCTCTTTCAGCATTTAAGAAGAACTGATTTAGAAGGACTGAAACTTATAGACCTGTGGAGTTTTAATGGTGTCATTTTCAATCCTGGAAGATTTACAAGAACAAAACATTTGTGGTCTAATAAGTGCCTTTGTACAGTTTATTTCTATTGGAGCTCTACTCTGAAAATATGGCTGCCAAAGTTGTTTGTAAACTATGTTTGATCACCAAGTCTCCTGATGTAATTATCTTCTACCAGTAGAGCAGTTCCAGAGATGGTAGTTGTTTTCATGCATCTGCCTTGTTTACAATAATAGTGTCTAATAGATATGGCTGTGACTGAAGTAAGACACTGGTGTAGACTATAGACAGTGGGGAAAGTATCTGGCTTGATATAAGCTCAGTTTTACTCTGTGCTTAAGTAATGTGCCTTGTGTGCATACTAGAGGGAACTCTCATGTAGGAGACTGTTCAGGGGCTTTCAAAGCCATCTTTAGTAAGACTTGATATCCACTTTTTGAAGTGTGTGGTCTCTGGCATGTATAGAAGGTTTTGCCTTATTGGGGAGAATGAGTGATGGGAGGAGAAAATGTGTTTATCTTTTTGCCAGTTTGGGATGTTTAGAAATCTTATCAAGTGACTTGAAGACTCCACCTAAATTAGTTGTCCTGCTCTTCAGCCATAACACTGTGGAAGAAAAGGGTAAAGTACTTTGAGTTCTTGAGACAAAGACAGCATGAGAAGGTGCATAACAGGGGGATCTGGATGAGTTGATTTCAGATTTAAAGGGAAGCCCTTCATAGGTATCTAGTTACTGATAGAAACTCAACAGAATGTGTACTTTGTCGAATTATTTACTTAAGAATGCTTCAGCAAAACTTGGTTGTAATCAGACATGCTTGCAGCTAATTACATAGCAAAGACTTGTGAGAAGCTTATTTGATACCAAGACTCCTCTGTCTTTTGAAACAAGGAAGAAGTGTTATGCTGTTCATTACAACATAGTGAAAGGTATTACTCTAATGTTGTCAAACTCTCATTAGTAGAAATTTTGGTATAAATTCAAGGGAAGGTTCTTGCACTGTTGTTCTCGAGCAGTTACAGGCCCAAGAGAGGCTTTAGTGGAAGTATCAGGAGGGAACTAAATATAGGTGGAGGGGAAGATTACTGTGGATTACACAGCTGGATCTAATGAAGTAAACTTCCATCTTCTAACTCTTCAGGAGCTTGGAATTGATGGCCCCAGAGCTTGTCTGTTCTGTCTGCAGTACTCTGAGCTCTTGTGAATAGGGAAGAAGCTCTCCTAGGTTTACTGCATAGCTAGTCCTCCTAGAGGTAGTAAAAAGGGGAAAAGAGGCTTAAGAAAGTATTCTTTCATAGCTGCTTTTTTTTTTTTTAATGTGGCTAAACTTCCAATGTGAGTGCACAGAACTCTACAAATCCTGGAACTGCCTTTTAGAGGTCTATGCAATGAAGGGGAAGAAAGCATATACTTCAGTCTCTTACATGATTCAAGAGAATCAGGGCCAAGAGGGTTTGCTCCATATTATGAAGAATGCATACAAAGGTTTAAAGCAAACAAGATGGCATTTGTGTAAGGATAGGGATCACTCTTCCCAGAAATTTTGCTTGAGATTTTCTCCTTTGTTTAAGTATACACCTGACATTATTTCAACCCTGTTGCTTTCCCGAGAGCTGCTTTTGAAGAAAACTTATCCTGTTACAATGGAATAGCTGACTTCTCACCTTCTAGTGACAGCACATTGTTGTAATCCTGCTACATTTGCTAGGGGAGAAAACCACCCTCAACTATCATTCTGACAAACTCAAGTAGGGGATACTGTTACTCAAAGGAGACTAACTTGGCATAATTTATATGGCTGTTTTGAGTTTGTGAGTTATGCTGAATCAGCAGAAGACTCTGTAAAGCAGAAAGACGGGATCAGGTTATTAAACAATACAATTTACTGAAGACAAGATTCCACCTTTTATGTCAATGGAAGTATTGCCACTCTTTGCTTTTGGACAAGAAGTTCATTGCTTGACTGAACATCTGGATTTTCTATCTGGTTCAACATGTATAGTAGCAAAGCTAAAGAGAAGAAGTCCAAGTTAAACATGCCTTCTCTTGTCGATGTATTTGACAAATTAAATTTAATCTCAAGTTTGTTCTAGACTAGCATGTCATCTTGGCTGCAAGAATAATCCGAGTATGAGAGTGAGTTTTGACAGAAGCTGAAGTAATGTTATTTCAAAGGTATTAAATCAGTCTCTACCTTAATATTGCCAAACTTACTAGAAGGCTTACAAGTTGTGTGTTAGAAATATGAGACTTGAGCTGAAACTTCTGTTTTGTGTTTTAGAGTTTTGTTTCCTCTTCTGTTAAGTGAGACACTGATCTGTGGTAAAACTTCTGCTTAAACTTGATGCTTATAAAATTGAAGTAACTTTTTAGAATGGTGATACAGGCATGTGAATAAAAATTGTGAATAGAAAGGATTATTTTAAAATCTGAAATGAACTTCTTGTTTTTGATGTCTCTGGCATTTTCTTTCCCTCAAGTGAAATGTATTTAAGCACTTGCATAAACCTACACCTCAAAAGTAATTCGATTCCTGACTGCATCGGCTCTTTCCTTTTCTGTTAACAACAATAGAATACCTCAGTAGAACTTCTCTGGGATGAAGTTAAATTCTGAGAGTTTTTCCTGAACCATTTGTCATAGGTGAGCCCTTCAAATATGCTATTAGGCAACTTCTTTGAATCTAATACTTCATCCTCGAAAAGCAGAACACAGTTGCTGCATCATGTTTGGGGATCAGTTTGTGAAGAAAACCCTAGTATTTCTTAGCTAGAAATCATCTAGCAGATGAAGCACAATACTTAAGCACTCCCCTTACACAAATCAAAGATCGGGGGGGAAGGGAGAATCACTGCAGAAAAATGAGGTTTATATCCTTTAAGAGTAGAAAACTGTCTTGAATTCAACTCATACAAATACAACTAGAGTTTGCCTGCTTTGTGATGTGATCCCATATATTTGCCCAGCCTTCACCATTCTCAAGAACAGGCCATGTGCTTTGAACCTATTCTTGTTTGCACAGCTGGGGGCCTGGGGTTGAAATGTAAGTGGTGCTTTAACTCAGGCTAGACTCTTCACTTCACAGGTGGGAAGACTCAAGAAATAAAAGTATTACAGTATTCTCTTGTAAGTCCCTCCTGTCTGGGGAAAGTGCTGTACCCTTCTAAAATGTGTTGGGAAAGCCTTAAGTCTCAGTGTAAAACTTTAGGATGCTAGAAAACACCCACACAAGGACTGGAACCTGTTAAAATGGAGGACTTGGAGAAACTTTGGTTGAGAAACATTCTTAAAGTTGTCCACATGCAGGTGAAATACAAACTGTGAGTGTTTCCAAAAAGGGCATATTAAAATAAATCAATCTCTTCCTCCCCTTGCCCCAGAACACACAACAGACCTCCCAGGAAGTGTGCTTCAAAAGCCTTTTTTCATTAGATAGGTTCTGAGGCTGCATGGACACTTTCAGGAGAGAGGCTGGATGCTCTGGTCAGCTGTTGGTGGTTCTATGCCAGAGTTTCTAAGACTTTCACATTTTCTCTCTTTATTTCTACAAGCCAAGCATTTTTGGGTCTCTGGCTTAAAGCAGGATCTTTGATATCTTTGAGGCCTGCTAGGCTTCTGGTTCTGTGGCAGGAAACTTGGCTGAAGTCCCAAACCCATGGCTGAAGTTGAAGTCCTTGCACCCTGTAGGCAACCTGCTGTGGAGCTGAGAGTCTAGTCGTGATTAAAACTGGGACATGGCTCTAGCTCTTCCTCTAGAATGGCTGATTGCACCAGTTTGGAGCCTGAAACCAAAGCATAAATTTGTGAGGTTAAAACTAGGAAATGTGAAACGATGCTTTCCAATAGCAACAAAAATGTCCAGAAGTTTATAGTCTCCTCTAATATATAAAGTGGTATGGTTTTCCTGGGGAATTCTCCCTGGGAAGGACTTGCTCATTAAGACAGGCCAGTCGGAGTGCTTAGACAAATGGGTGAGTTATCTGAGTCCTATGAACATACCTAGACTGATCAGTTTTCTGAGGGTCTTCAAACACAAAATCTGCTAAAACAGGACTAAGGCATTGCACGTGCTCTTTTCTTGATCTCTCTACTCAGTTTTGGTAGGCAGTAGCCTGCAGCACTAATCAGAAGTGAAGCTGCTAAGCAGCAGAGGAACCTCTGTTTCTGTCTGTAGTGGACTCTTGTAGCTTTGTTACTTAATAGACTTGCACTTTCTCATGTTTATGTCACTTGTGGCTCTTGCTCCCTCTTTCCCTGGAAGCCTTGCTAAAGCATGTTGCTCTGGTACTGCAATGCCTTGGCCATTTCTTGTTACTCCCATCACAAAGGGCTGTGCTGTTCTGTTTGTGCTTATAATGTACCCAGATGGTGAATAGAATGAGTGACCACCAAGCTCATTTTCACTTGTGGGGTCAGACCTTTCTCTGCTAAATAACACAAGTGTTCCCAGCTGCTGTGCAGCTGCAGGGAGTCTGCTTTCCTTCACAGGCATTAAAAAGCCTTTAATCAGTGTTTGTTGTTTGTCAGCAGTGGTGTTGAGGTGTGGAGAAAAAGAACAGATATGCTTTGTTGGCAAAGTTAACTTCATTCTGACCTCTTATCTTTCCTTTTTCTTTTCAAGTCTGAAGAAGCAGAAAGTAGTTTGGGAAGTGGTTTCTGCAAGCACCTGTGTAAATGTATTTGCTAAAGGAGGGGGTTTATGTCCTTATGCAGATACAGCATTTGACACACAAAGATGCTCTGAGGGCTGCGTTGAACTGGAAGCTCTTTAGGGCAGGGTTTGAAACTGACTGGTGTAGGAGTTGTACGGGCTCTCTTAGTGTAAGCAAACACTATAAAAATACAAATATTGTTGTCAAATACTAGCATTACTTATGCTTGGTTTAGTATTGAGTCTACATTTCAGGGATACTATTTCCAATCTGGTCAATTTTAACCTTTGCCTGGAAAATAGATTATTCCTGCTAGTGTTTGTGTGGATTTTATTGGGGTTTGTATTTGGTGTTGGTTTTGGGTTTTTTTAGTTCTGTGTTTAATAGTTCTCCTCCCATGGAGGAAAAGGGAGGAGAGAAAAGGACCGATAAGCCATTAACACCATCCCCAGTCCCATTTGCTTTGGATGCTGAAGCAAATGGGAACACAGGTATCAAAAAGAAGCTTTGAGAAGTCTCAGGGCTAAGATCATTGTTTCCCTCTGCTTTCTAGGTGAAGTTCAGAAACCTTCTGGTGTGGAACGTATCTTTGCAGGGTTACTTTTTCTCTGAGTCCGGATCTGTTCACGTAATGTGTCTGTGTGTACAGCACCAAGCACAGTTCTGCCAGTGTCGATTCTGTTGTTTGCAAAGCCTGTTTGTGCAGGCATCCCGAGGCTTTGATTTGAGCTTCAGGGGTCATGATGGGACACTTGGTGTTAAAGGTGGAATACTTTGTCTTGCTATGCTTCCTCTGGTTTGAAGGGACCAGAGAAGGGAGTTACTGCCTTGGCTGTGTCTGGGGAGGGTTGGTAGCCAGGTGTCAGGGCACTCTATGCACGTGGCTCCAGCCCTCTGTCCTGCTCGGCAGCATCTCTGGTAGTGACCACAGGGATTTCTTGGAGCCAGGACTGTGCTCCTTGGAAAAGCAGTGCCTGCTTGCTCAAAGGGGGAATAAAGAACTGCGAATGAGTAACTTATGAACTGTAGTCCTAGCTGTTAAAATAACAGATTTGTGTGTGCTCTCCATGAGCAGACACATTTTGGTGTTCATCTAGTGCTTCTCTTCAGGGGGTTGAAGCCGCCCACAAAGGAGGGTACTTGTGTTCTTGAACAGGCAAAATAATACAAAGAAAGAAAATTTTGTGCTGGGCAGGAAGGGATGGATGCTCAAAACAGCTAGTATGTTAACTATCTCTGGGTGGTCTGTGTTGATGATTGCTTCAGTAGCATGGATCCTTACCAGTTAGAAGTGGGGCAAAAGACCACCATTTTACTATCTGAAGTCTGGCAGGGCTGCTGAGCAAAGACAAGGTCTCTGAGCTATAGCGGAGGAAGTAGGGGGGGATTTTTGAAGCCCTTCAGTAACATCTTTAGGAGATCCAGCCTTTCTGGCAGTGTTGTCTGATCACATGAGAAGAACCCTGATCAGACAGGCATGATCCTGGATCCTTCTGGAAATTAATGCAGACTTTTACAATTATAATCTAGCTGAACAAAACAAGCACCATCTTGTGCAGCTACATAAACCATAAACTTTTTTGGCAAGGCAGGTGTGGCATCTTCAGTGTCTGGAAAGCACCTAACATGCTGTGTGGGCTCTGAGCTGTAATCCAAATTACAAATGCTAAAAAGGCTTTGATTTTATGTTGTGTGGTTTTTTGTTTTTTTTTTAAACGTGGTTCTTGGCTTAATTTGGGTAGGCAAGAACTTCATAGGCTGTATTGGGATGCTCTGCATGTTTCCTCAGGCCCTCATGATTAATCAATGGTGAGCTGTTCCTCCCTATCCCTCTGTGAGGAGGCACCAGAGCAAAGCTCTTCCATAGCCTTAGGTTTAGCTCATTTGAGTCATCCCTGAGAAGGACTTCGTATTCTTCAGAGATGCCCTTTTGTGTGAGGATGGGTGTTCCTGGCCTGCAAGGCCCTTCAATACTAAATATTTTGGAGAGGCTGCAGAAGGCTTAGGGGAGTTTTCAGATGTAAGCTGAATTTTCAGTAAGTTTGTAGTACGGTTTAAGGCTGAGAACCAGTATTCTATCTTTTTTGGTGTCCCCTTGGATAACTCCGATCTGTGGAACTTGGTGTCTGACACAAGGGATTTGCAAAAAGTTTCATGCCAGGAGCTCAAGCCCTCAAAGTTCTGATAAATGGCAGATGCGTGCATTCCTCCTAAACCAGAATGGCTTCTGTATTTAACTGAATATTTAATTGCTATATGTGCACCATACTGTGCTATCATACAACTAGCTCTGCTGTTACAGTCTGTTTATACAGATAGCTGAAAAGCATAGTGAGTCTTTCAGGGTCTCTGACATCACATGCTGGGAGGAAGCTACAGCATCTTCAGGCTGCTGCTTTTTGCTGTGTATTTACAGTTGCTGGTGATCTTTGCACTTTGGGGGCTACAAAAGTTATTACTGTAGCCAGAGGAACTCCAAACTAAACTGTGATAGTCCAACCCCTGACAAGAACAGGGCAAAAATCTGGTCCAGCTTTACAGTGTTTTTATAGTCTAGTCCAGATCTCTATAAACCATTTAAAATTGCCTTCAGGTTTAAATTTTCCAATTTCCCATTTGGAACAGGTGTTGCCAGGTTATAGAAAGTGTTGCAGAAAAGGAACAAAAACATTTTAAAAACTCTGAGCTGTTACAAATTTTGGCAAGTCTCTGACATGAGATTTTTTTTAAAAAAGTTTGCCCCACCCAAATTAAAACAAGTGCAGGCCTTGCTTACTTTTCCCAGCTGTCATGTTTAAATAGGGTTTTTAGTAACGCATGAGTCTTCAAAAGATCCAGCAGTACAGAGCCTGATATGTTTCTATATGAAAATATGCGACTTCTCAGTTCTTTTTCATCTCCTTTAATTGGGAAGAGAAAGGGGGTGAAGAATTTTTTTAAAATGTCAAAAAACAAATTTCAGAGATGCGTGTTCTTGGAGTGGTTAAAAACCAACCCAAACTAGGCTTCAGGCAATGTTTTTTCAACAGCTTTAACCTCAAAGGAGGGAGCAGACAGCTTTGTAGGCAATGGTAACACCAAGGTGATTATGGCAATGACTCACACTTCCCTGTAAGGCATCCAGCTATGGACACACACTCGGGGAGCCGTGGCTTTGTGTGTGCAGGCAGGGTGTCAGTCCGTGCCCCCTTGCCAGCCAGCTCCCAACTGCTGAGCTCATTCATAACTGCTTTGACAGTGAGCTGGGATATTGGTGTGTTACAGAGCAGCTCTGGTCCCCCTAGGCTTGTGAGAGGCTCGAGAGATGGGAGCTTGGGAAGGGGAAATCCAAGGCAGGTTTAACTTCCCTTCTCTTAGCTCATTCCTCGATGAAGCGGTTTCAGGAGTCACCTGAAATCTTCCCTGTGAGCAGGTGGTTGGGTTTGGGTAATAGCTAAAGGTCTGACTGACTAACCACTAAGTGGGGTAGCATGGGAAGTGACACTTACTGTCATGTGCTGGTAACACTCTTCCAATAGTTATGGAAAGAGGACTGGCAGTCGGGGTCCTCAAGAAGGCAGTAAGAACTTGGGAAAGAGACCTGGCAGCTCCGAGTACAGCTGAGGGTACAACAGTAAACTACTGCCAGATGTTGGGATTTGCAGGGAACAAAGGGACAGAAAATGGAGACTCATTCATGTGCATTGTGCATTCCCCCCTCTTTAAAAGATAAGGCAGAAGCCAAATCTTCTTCAAATGTCTTCAGAGAAAGGAAACAGCAGTGATCGTGGTAGGAGGAAGTCTTCTGGGCAAGGAATTGGGAGACTGGGGTTGTTCTCATTGAGAGACTGACAAGAAAGAAGTGCCACTTTTATACAAAACAGGTGGCATTCACACTGAATGCTTGGGAAGAAATATTCAGAAAGAATTCAAACTTCTGAAAGGAAAAGGCTTTCCACATAGTGTGCAATTAGATTGTGGGATGCATAGAAAGCAATTAGGATGCAATTGCCAGGTGGGCAGGATATCATCTAGAAGGAACAGATCGTGGCTTTGGGAGTGTGCAGGTATGCCATTGCGGGTGGTATCCACAGAGGACATAAGCCATGCTTTAAAAAACAAATAACTGATAATATAAAGCAGGCCACATCCGTGGTTCAACTACTGAGGCCAATCTTGATAGGTTATTTGAGTTCCTCCATCCTTGTTGATAAGTGTTTTGCACTTCTGACTAAAATTGTCTAGTACAGATGCTGTTTGTGGCAGGGCCCTGGGCAAGCTGGGCTGTGACTCAGTATTGCCCTTCCCGTGTGGGTTGTGTTTGGCTTTGCACATCTTAGGTTTTCAGAGGTGAGGCAGAGTGAGTAATGTTTCCGTTCTATTAAATAAAATGGAATGGCAGAGACCCTTAATTTTTTTTTTTAAAGATGCATGTGTTTCATTTTAAGTTCCCTTCAGGCAAAGTCAGCTTTGGTAGGCAGCTTAAACTGCATTATAGACCATATTGCTATTGTCATAAAAACAAAATACACTGTGCTGTGCTTTGGGAAACCAAACAAAAACCAATATTTTTTTTTTTTTTTCCTCCCTCCCTACTTTTTTCACTTCCTTCAGTTTTTAATTAGCGACCGTGACAGAGACCCTCAGTGTAACCTGCATTGCTCCAGGTCCCAGTCCAAACCCCTCTGTGCCTCTGACGGCAGAACATACGAGTCAATGTGTGACTACCAGCGAGCCAAATGCCGGGAGTCAAGTCTGAGTGTGACACATCGTGGCCGGTGCAAAGGTAGGTGGATTTCAAGTGCCTTTGAGGGGAGGAGTGGGAGTCCTACCTTATAAGAAACTGGATTCTTAGACCCTTGAGTTTAGTACCATGCTCTGTGAGCAATCGGACTGTAATGGTGCGTTCATGTGAGCATGGGTATCTGAGTCTGGGTTTATGTGGCAGGAGTAAGAATTGGCTGAATTATCAATGAAAGAAGATAAATGAGCCACACATCACTGCAAAAGGGGCAAAATATGTCTGCAGAGCAGGCGGAACTGGCCCTATGGAAATGCAAAATCAAATCTTGAAAGAAGAGATCTTCCTTGCTACCTGTTCCAGTGAGGAACTGAGATACCCTGGAGTGATAGGAATGTGGAGTGGAAAAGAATGTGCAATGCATGTTGGATGTCCAGTCCCTTTTCAGACATACACAGCCTTTCTGTGTTGAGCTAATTTAGAAAACAGAATGCTTGCAAGGCTTTACATGGCCTCTTTTTTGCCTGTTTGCTGTTACGCATCTACTTAAAGTGAGAATATTGTTGCTCTCTCAATTCAGCTCTTCTTCAGCATAGTATAAAGATGAAGTTGCAACTTTTTTAAAGGAATATTGCTGTCTTGTCACACAAGTAGTTTGCTGCTTCAGTGAAGAATCAAATTGAGTGCATTTTCTGAGAGCACATTTGACTCAGAGGGCAGATGGCACAGATGTTTTTAGCAATTGGTTAAAGTGACAGGAGAAACTCATTAAAATCCCTGTGGAAGGTTAAGTAAGCATATGTTTAAGCCTGACTTTTGTTTATGAAGACTTTTTTACTATTATAGAAGTGTCTCTTTGTCAGAATTACTTGTTCTAAAATGGAAATCCCTTTTCAATGTATTGACAAGGTTTATAGTTTACGTGAATTATGAACATGACCTCAAACGGTGCTCTTTTAAACAATTTCTCATTGGAAAAAAGCTTACTTGTATGACTTACTGTTTTTTTCTCTCACCACTGTTGTGTTGCTATGTGGCAGCTTCTCTCCTGTAGCATAGAAAAAGGCCGTTGAATCATCCTGCTTTTTGAGTACTGGAAACCCAGACGCTTTCTTCCCAGGGCCCAAGAAGCTGTTGGTGCTGTTGGACTTGGACTGTTCTTGCAAGTGATGTATTTGAATATCACAATAAGAAGTGGTAGGGTGGGAGTCCTGCTTTTGTTTCCCCAACTTGAGCATAGTGGCTTAGATAGCTACTGCGTGGCTGATATTGGCATATAAACTGGCATTGTTCAGCCACTTAAAACATGGGACCTGAAATGTGGTACATCCATATGCAAGAGCGACCGTTTCTAGAAGTGGAGAAAATGTTGATTGCCAAACTACACAGCCTGCTCTATATTGTGATTGCAAAGAGTCCCAAAGAAGTAACTAACCAAAGAATTTTTTGTGTTAAGCACAGTTAAAGTACACTTTCCTTTCTGCTCTCTCAGACACTCCTGAATGTTTATCTAAAACTACTCATGTTCTTTTTTTTTTTTTCTCTTACCCTGTGATACTGTGCAGTACCTAATAACTTGGATGTGTTTGAGAACTGCAAGTCTTGCTTTTAACCCACTAACACTCTTACGAATCCCTGGGAAGTAGGAATATTCTTTTAACTATCACATTCAAATTTAACCTTGCTGGTAATTTCCATATGTGCTGCTATTGAAAGGTATTTTGTTTTTCTAGTCACATTAGGAACATGACTTCTGGTTGTTCTTGGCAAACACAGGCAGTTGTGAGGCAGGTGTACCTAACTACAGGCGGCTGGCCAGGTCTGTACCTCATACTTGCACAAAAGAAGGTATCACCAGTAGTGTGTTCCAGCACCTTCTACTGCTGCACTAGGGCACCAGGTTTACCCTGAACAGTCGTCATTCCTTCTGCATGATGGATGCTCTACAAGGGAACTCCCCAAGACCTGGAAGGAATCCCACAGGCCATCGAGCCCAGTCACATGCAGTTGTGAAAGATACTGTATCCCAAATTTATTATTATAAAAGGAGCAATTTTAACTTGCGCTTCCTTCTCTGAGGAGTGGGGGGGGGGGGGAAGAACAGGTATCTAAAATAATGGAAAGAGGAAGTGTGTTGTGGACAGCAAGGTATAGTTCTGCACCCTAGACTATCATTTCCAATTTCATATGGTGATGACTTGAACTGTGCTTGTGCTGAGGCAAGCAGAATGGTTTCCATAGTGGGGGTACAACTTATTTGACTCAGCTTAGCTCTCTGTGCTCTCTCAAGAAGCTAAGGACCTTTAAAGGTGAAATCTTGCCAGCCCTTTGGGAACTATAACTCTTACTCAGCTCTCACTCCTTGATAGCTTCCTCACGTGCTTTTCGATGAAATTCCTTTAGTGCTAAATTATCTGAACTCTCTCCGAACCCTCACTCGCACATCACAAAGGGTTAAAAGTCAGGAGTAACTTAAAATGATCAAACTATGGCATCCATGACAAATGGAGCCTTGTTGATGAGATTCCAAAGAACAGTTCCAGATGGCATAGTTGTGCATAAACTACATAGCCAAGCACTCCTACCTGGATCTTTTGTCAGCAACCATCTTAAGATCTGATGTCAAGTAAGACTTCTGCTGCAAAACTTTACAGGGCTGAAAGACAAATACTTGCTAAATGAGGCTTGGCAAGCTGTCAAGATTATGCAGTGATTGTTAGGATATATTTGATATCTGTAGCTTAAAACACATTTAAGTTGTATGCTAACCAGTTGATTTCTAGGAATTTGTTTGGCCTATATAATTTTAAAAAAATGGGGGGGGGGGTAGGAGCATTCTAAAAACTTCCTTTTAGATTTATAATGGTTGGATTTAAAAGTCTGCTGGTATAGAGCCTGTTGTTAAATCACAAGTCACTATGTAGGATGAGCCTCTCTGTAAGTTACCAGTGGGAATTGTAACAGGGGTCTTCAGCCCATCTCCTGGAACACCTGGATGAACAGAACATTTGTGTGCTGGAAAGAAAGATCTCCTTCTGGCTAATAATAGGTTGTTTGAATGACTTCTTTACCTACTGTTTTCATTGGACAGGAGATGATAATTGAAATCACTATTTTCTTTTTTTAGTCTACTTGCTAAATCCGTGTGGTTTGTCTTTGAACATTCTTATTCCTAGTCAAGGGAGAATTAAGTGGATCACTCCTTGGCAGCAGTTAGTCAATAAAATCTGAAATGATGCTTTCAATTCATGTGCAAATTTAGGCATCTTTTTAGCTATGCTCCAAATAAGTTAGGGAACTCTTGAGTAGAAATGGTATGTAGGTATCAAAGGAGAAAAGCACACATGCATGAAAGGAAAGAAGTTGGAGATTGCAGGTGTAGCACTTGTCAGAAACGAAGTGGAAAACAAAGGGGAGAGTGGATGATGATTGACAGCCTGTGGGACAGATGGGCATGTTTTTATAGTGTGCTCAGGTTCCATTTTTGGTGGTTTTATGCAAAGACACAGACCATTGGCTGGAGTAAATGGGTATGAATCTGCTGACCTCAGTGTAGCTGGGCTGCTTCATGCCTGGTGGGGACCTGGACTGTATCTGAGACAGGAATTAGAAAGAGTTCAAAAGCTGCTTACGTCAATTTTTACCCTTTGAGCTTTTGATAAAAACAAAGTAGAATTTAAAAGCTAGATTTTTGCAGTTATATCATATAGGTTCGCTGCTAGTGTTACATGGATGCCTGCAGATGTTTTTCTTTGTGTTATTAGAATATCTTGTGTCTTTGTACCATGATGTTGTGTGGTGTCAAAACTGCCTCTACCTGTTAAAGAGAGGATGCAGGAATTCTTGGGTCCTATTCAGGAGTGCACTGTGTATATTATGAGGGACATGGTGGTCTCATTTGAATAAACTCTTCACGGATAAGATCAACGCTGGTAACTAGCCAACTTCATTGCAAAATCCAAAATTATGTGCACCTGCGTTCTGCAGATTAGGCTACAGATGTCAAAAACATCACTTGTAGTTCACAATCTCCTAGTAGCCAGCTACCAACTTGAGAATGAATTTTCTTTAAAAAGAAGCTTTCTGAGCTTCAGTAAATCTGTCCTAAGTTTGAAGATATTTAAAGTCAAATTATTAAAGAGCTCTCCTTTAAAAAAAGTCATCCTGTTTTGGTTTTTCACCTTATGTCTGGACAGTGAAACTGGAATGCATTAATGCCATTCTGTTATATAAGCCTGGTGTTTGATACTCCAGAGACCATTTTTAAGAGGGAAGTAAAAGTGCTGAAGCACTTGGTAAAAAAATGAAAATGTACAATAGGTTATATCAATCTACATCGTAACCTCAGCCTTTAGTAAAATTTGTAATGCATCTTATTTGGGGTGAGCTATTTGGCAGCTACTTTTTAACACTTGGCACTTATGTAATATTTTACGTTTTCCAATTAACAAAACAAAAATAGTAAGGTGAAGTCATCCCCCTGAAATCACATGTTGATGCAAACATTATAAAAATACCAGCCTGTGGAGTGAGGAGGAGAAGGATTGACAGTCCTTTTAAAAACAAACTGGTAAATGTTGATATTAAAGGCACTGTTTTTACTGGAAATGAACTGTGAAACGACAGACAAAAAAGATAGTGGTATGCACACACCTCTCCAGCCAGCGTGGTGTATAGGTGGTGGTTCCAAGTCAAGGCTGTAAAAGGACTGGCATGACCTTTGGAAATCAATGAGGGAGGATGGGAGAAGTAATCTGTGCTCAGGGCTCATGAACAGTGTTCATGAACAGACAATTTTTGTCTTCTCTGCACTGCGGCAGCGATTTGTGAAGAGACATCACTTGATCCAGGGGTTGAATTGCAAAAGAGGATGTTGCAAGAACGATGAGTTCTTAAATGCTGCGTAGTAGTAACGGTGGGCTACACAGTGTGGTCTACTGGGTGGTAATAGAGAGTTCAATCTATAAAGGCCAGTTAAAATTGCCTTTTTAAGGCAAAGGAGGGACATAGTCACCTTAGCAGTAACATGTTTTATATTATCTTCTCCTTATAGCAAAGGCTTGGTTGTGTGCACTTTTGTCTGCTCGTTAGGCAACTTGGACAAAGATCTGAGTTAGTCTCCCTTCTGCTTGGGCTTCTAATGTATTAGTACTACTGGGCATACTACAAACTGTTTGTTCCTACCAGTTATGTGGCAAAGCATCCAGTTCCAGTCATGTAGCTGTGAGCGTGCCAGCACTGAGGGAGATGTTATGTGGAGATGCTTTACGCTTCTGTTTTATGTTCAGGAGAGGAACCAGATATGCCTGTCTGCAGTCCTGTATCCACAGATGGCGAGACTAGGAAACATACTTTCATTTGTGAATCTGTGCTTTGATTGTCATGTGAGAAATTGGCAACTTTTTTTTTTCTTGCCTTGTATGTGCAGATCTGCATAATCTGTGCAGGTTTTTTTGCTACTTAGTTGTCTCCTGTGAAGCAGAACTAGAAGGTGTTTTGAGTCAGACAGCTAGCTATAAAATAGAAGGTTGCAGCCACACCATCTGGTTTTGTAATGATGTTCTATGTCATGCCAAGCAAGATTAGACTCTTAAGCTTGAACAGGAGATCTGCAGGTGATAGTTAGGTGTTCCAGTTAATGACATTGCCAGTGCTTCCTTTGCTGCTGAAAGAACGAGCATGTGTTGGAAGGAGTCAGTACTGCTGGCAGGACCATCCTCCAGTGGAGGTGTGCAAACAAGTCCTGATCATCTATTCACTTTGGCAAGCACAGAGGAGAAAAAGGAAATTCCAGCTTAGAGGTTATATCATGGCTAATTAGAAAAAAAAAATTACTTCTCTAAATTCATTATAATTTTTATTCAAGACAGTCTTCATTCTGTAAGTAACAGTCTTGCTCTTTATGAAAGCTTATAATAGGTCCACCTGAGATCAGAGTTCCATATGCTAAGGGTATTGTGCAAGCACCCCACAAACAAATTAGAGCCTAAAGATGAGAGTGATGTAGGATGAGAAGGGACACAAGGTGATAGGGTCATCAGGTGACCAACTTACAGTCTCTCAGTGGCAGAGTTGATTTAAGTGCTCTTGCTTTGAATGCAGTGTTTAAGCTGCAGACATCTGTGCTGAATACTATTGCTGTGAATAACGACTTTTTTTCCAAAACGATGGGTTTGATTTCCATAATTTCAGAAGACTTGTGAAATCCTTCTTGGAGTAATGTGATAAGTTTAAAATGAAAATGTGTTGGCAAACTGGAAACTTAGTCTCTTGAGTCATCAGTTGTGTAAATAAAGTTCTCAGCTTGAAAGCTTTGGTCTGTGTCTTCATCAAAACTATTTACAGCATTGTCATTGGTTTCTGCACCTAGATATGCTTGGATGGGAAATTGCTTCTGTTGCTGTGCAATGTGAATTCAGATGATCTGATAACCCAGACTGGCTTTCTGGGTATTAGCACTCGTGTTAGTGATTCTGCTGTTGAAGTTTGTGTGACTTGTGAAGCCAAATATGGGATCTTCAGAGATCCAGTGGAAATGTTTTAACTGGTGTGATTTCCATGCCTGGTAGAATGGAGACTCAAACTTGATTGCTCTCTCTGATGCTGCTGAAGGATTCTGATGATCAGATTCTGCAGTTTCTTCACTGAAAATCCTTCAGTCAGTGGATTCATGGGAAAAGGAAGAAGATGTTATGCTAGTGCTTGTCTCAGAGTCCCATGGAAACAGATGTTTGCTGTTTTCTTTCTCTTTCTAGACTGAACAGCATTACTGTTAGACTTTATGTATTTAAATGTAAACACCAAGTCAATCTGCATCTCTGCAGGGCAGATCTGTCGTCTTTGACCCATCAGTCATCAGTGTTAGGCTTATCTGGATCTGTGCTCTGTAACAGTGAAATGGACCTGGAAGGGTTTAAGATCATGCTATACACTGCCTTCATCTGAAATAAGTGTAGAGCTGAGATCTTCACCCCTTCAAGCTCTGCTTGCAGAGCAATGTTTTTTCTTGGCACCAAACTGAGTCACTGATAGGAGAAAGCGTAATGCACATTTGGCTGTAAGCCCTGGGACTAGAGGTAGAAGCTGGGTTTTAGGAAAGCACAGGCAATGGCACATCTACTGTATCTGAACCACACGAAGGTGGAAGTTCAGATGGGTAGCTGGCTATTTTAGCATCCTACTGTGAGAGTTGCTCAGAGAAAAAGCTTTGCTGGGGCTCACTTCTGCACATTTCTTACTTCTGGGACTGAATTACTTGGCTTATGCTCAGCCATCCAGTTGCAGGCCATTAATGTTAACACAACTCCCTCTGGGAAGGCCTTTCACTGCACGGACATTGTGCTGCAGCACTTGTTGGAAGAAGCTTTCAGAGCCCCTGGGTGACCATAAAAACTCTTGCCTAGAAAATTGGGTGGTTTTTCATTAACTAGCTCGTAGTTGATTGTCTAGGTTCATATTTGTTTATGGGATAAGGAGTACTAACTCCATAGCTGCCTCATTAGTGGTCCTTATTGCCTTGTATTTGTTTGTTTGGGTGTTTTTCCCCCACGGCTGTGTGGTGTATCTGTAGCTTTTGAAGAGGCCAAATGGTGTTTGCAATCTAAGTGGGTTTTGCTTCTCTCTTTGTAGATGCTGGCCAAAGCAAGTGCCGCTTAGAGAGAGCTCAAGCACTGGAACAGGCAAAAAAGCCCCAGGAAGCAGTCTTCATCCCAGAATGCAACGAGGATGGATCATTCACACAGGTAAAACTTCTATTGGCTTCCTTCAGCCAGGCTCCCAATGGCTGCAGGAGATTCACTGTTAAGGTATGAGCCAAGTGATGATAGCAGCACGGGTGCTCTGACTTAGTCACTGAGCTGAAAGTGGTCAAAACTGGGGACTTGTTTAACAAATTGGAAGCTTTGATTCAGTCATCATACCTTAAGACACATACACATGTAATGGCATCCGCTTCCAAAGTAGCACAGAAACAAATGGAATCAACCTCCAGCATAGCACAGAAGCAAAAACAAATTGCAGGGGAGGTCAATTTTTCCTTGAAGATGAGCTGCAAAAGGGGCTGTGGCTCACAGAGAACAAGGTAGACCAAGCTTATTCTGCTGTTACCTGTACTTCACCTACTCCAGAAAAAAAAGAGTGGTCTGTTGAGACTTCCTTCTGCAGGATACTTGTTAGTGACAGACTTCTGTTTCCTCTTCTATGCCCTGTTGTGGTTTGGGGGTCTGGCAGAGAGGTAATAAGACTGCTTTGTTTGGGTTTCTGATTCTCCACTGTTTACTTGTTGGAACTAAATGATGTGCTGGGATTGCAGACTGTTTCATAATGCTGCTTCCCTTGAGAAACAATTATCTCAGGCAGGGGTAGCAGAGGAGGCTTATGGTTTGTTTGCCTCTAATATTTGTGAAAAATGAGTCCTGGCCACTGAGCATCCTTCAGAAATAGTTGGATGAGAGAGATCCTGTAGAATTCCAGAGAAGTTGAAGTTGTTATGGCAGAAAGCAAGCCCTCATGAAGGAGATTGAGAGTAAGGGAAATGAAGAGTGATACTTGGTGCTGTAACCCCTAGCATATTGAGTACTGTCTCAGTGCAAACTGAACTGTGTGTTAGAAATGGCTCATGTACCTAACTGGTAAGAGGGGTATGCTCTCTGCTCAGTTTGGCACACATCTCAAAAGCCAAAATCCTGCAATGCTGATGACCTCTACTTTGTGAACTTAGGTAAATCACACAACGCTTTTTGCCTTAGCTTTCCTATATCTAGCACTGCTCTAGAGATCTTCTGCCTCAGAAATTTGAGGATTCATTAGTTATTGTTTGCAACGTCTTTTGAAGGTAAAAAGAAATATCCAAAATATGATCAATATTGGCTTCAAAAAGATGAGAAAGACAAAAAGGTTTGGTGTTGGTTCAAACACTTTTTTCTGCCTGGGGGAAGAAGACAGGAAAGATTTTTTTTGTGATAACCCACCAAAAATTTTTATTCTCCCCCTCAGCCTTACCCTCCCATTATCTGGTGTGTGGGAGTGTTTTTGTTTTGTTTTGTAATGGTGAAGTGGGAAAAGTTTCATCCATCCTGCCAACTTTGCATATTTCTTCGGAGCAGCATCATATTTGTGTGCATTGTGGACCATCTTGAGAAGGTGGGGGTAAGAGAGAAGGGGGCTGCAGTTTCTTACAGTCTAACTATGAAATATGGTTTTGTGTAGAGCTGCTTGGATTATGTTGGCACTGGAGGGGAATACTTATAAAAGTATTGGCACAGTGGGACAACTAAGTTTTCCATGTTAAACTTCATGGTTCAAAAAAAAAGGAGGAATGAAACCTGGCTTTCCAGTGTTTCTGTCAGCTGTCCATCAACCTCTTTGAGTAAAGTGGGGTGCAGGTGACATATATTTTTATCCTAATAATCTGGTTGCAGGGTGTAGTTGATAAAGCTTTGTTTCACACAGTTTTATTTGGAAGGTTGGTACCAGTGTCTGGATCATGGAGCAGTTGCTGGGCCTCTTTTCTGCACATTCCCTGGCCAGCGCATGTTGCCAGTGGAGAAGCAGCATGAAACTGCTTACAAAAATTGTGTGTTTTCAGTTTGCAGCCAAGTGGTATTTCACATACTTCCTCTCTTCAGTCCTATCTGTGACTAAAGCAAAATGCTTTTGCTTTACCTGGCACGAAGAGGGAAGCCTCTGATCCTTTTGTAGCTGGAATTAACTGAAATTCATATCATTCCTTGGATTGTAAAAATACCCACGTTCCACATACCTCGGGAACCAGCTTCATCATTTATATTGCAGCATTTAAGGTCATTGTCCCTGTGTAAGATGTGAATATAAAACAGTGTCCGAGGAAGCTAGCTGCTTTCAACCTGCATTTGAGACAAATATTTCCTTTAGCTTCTGATCCAAATTAATTAAACTTTGATTTTTAAAAGCTTGTGCAAAAATTAGAATGTTGGTGAACAGTTTAAACAGTTTTTGCTTCCAGCAGCTCATTAATAGATTTCTTCTAGTGGAGGTGGCTTGGATACCACATCTCTTGTGCAGCAAATTAATACCCCCAGGTTCTGTTCTGCAGGGGAGCTGTGAAGGCCAGTTTTTGAAGTCCCTGAAGCCTCGCTGAAGTCAGGTTTGAACTGTTACTAGTTTATTCTGGTTCAGTACCCAGAGAGTTGCTGCATCCAAACTCCAAAATCTCAGCTGGGAAGTCCAGAACAGAGCGGCATCTCTCAGCAAAGTTTCTAGGAGAAATACTCACCATGGTCTTCAACCTTGAATCCCCAACCAAACCAGAATTTAAGCAGATGAATATACCTTGTATGTTGAGTTCATTAAGGAAGTTTTTTTAACAACTTCCCACCTTCCATGCAACTGTTATTGCAGAAATATTTTGGGTAGAAGAATAATTCTGATCAGAGGGGAAACAAAGATGCATGCATAATTTTGAATATCATGGATCACAGAGTCATGGAATTGTCAGAGTTGGAAGGAACCTCTAGAGATCATGTAGTCCAACTCCCCTGCTAAAGCAGGATTGCTCAGAGCACATCACTCAGGACTGCATCCAGGTGGGTCTTGAAAATGTCCAGAGAAGGGGACTCCACGACTTCCCTGGGCAGCCTGTTCCAGGGCTCTGTCATGCTCACCATAAAGAAGTTTTTCCTCATATTTGAATGCAACTTCCTATGTTCCATCTTGTGCCTGTTGCCCCTTGTCCTATCACTGGAAACCAGTGAAAACAGTCCGGCTCCATCATCCTTCAACCCACCCTTTAGGTACTTGTAGACATAGATAAGGTCTCCCCTCAGCCTTCTCTTCTCCAGGCTAAAGAGCCCATATCAAATGTCTTAATTATTATAGCATTCATTTACATATGTGGATGATTTGCTTTCAGGTCTTGGGCTGAGCCTGTTTTTTGTAGGTGTATATACAGTCTGTTTTCAGGCCCACATCACTGTCCTTGCCATCAGCCATCAAAAGACCCAGAATTTTGTCTAATTAATTGTTGGACATTCTTGAAAGTTTTGCAGGAGTGACAAACACAAATAGTGCAGATTTGGGAGCTGCATTTGGTAGTGGTAACTGTATGTTCACAGAACCTGCTTGGTCTTAACCAGATTGAACTGTTGCTTTTGTGTTTTATCATCACCCTCTTGATTAGAAGCTAAATTTCAATCGCTATGGGTAAACTCTAAAAGCAGCACTAAGTGAGGCCGTTCCTCTGAAAGCAGCTCAAGTCTGACCTGTCCAGCTTCTGGAATTGCATGCGATACAAAGCTGTGTGAATTTGGGGCTGGATTCACTGCAAATTGGGTGGGGCTGTAGGGTGGTGAAAAGAACAGAGCCATTCTGCTGCTCTGTGACCCCACGTGCTGTGTGGGGCCGTGGCTGCAGAGGTGAGACCATGCTCGTCTTATCTCCTTCTGCTTCCCTGCAGAGCAACTGGCTTTGAGACCCACCAGTTAGATGTGGTAACTAGGGTGAAAGGGAGGAGGGCCCAAAGGCAAAGACCTTGGTATGGCTTGCATTTAAACCCTCCACTAGAGAGACATCCTGTGTCTCTTATCTTTTCTTTTTGTCTGTAAAACTATGGCAAAAAAGAAGTGTTGCCATTGATTCTGTTGCTTGGATGGACAGTTTTCTTAGACATGGTTGGTTATAATGGAATTTGGGTACAGGCACCTGTCAATTCATTTTCTCATAACTTTCTGTGTACCATGTCCGCTGCTTCCCTTATTCTGGGAGTTTGTGTATTGCAAAGATCTTATCAAATCCCTTTTTAGCATTGCTTACATATAAAAATGTGGCATGGTTTTGCAGCATGGAAGAG
>BJBW01004989.1:53922-108613 GCA_004320125.1 Scolopax mira
ACAGTAATATAAGCACACAGATAAAATTTGAGTTATTCACAGCATAAGAATGTTTGTTTGATATGAGTAATTTGATTAATTGTGTAACTGAGGTCACGTACTGTTGTGCAAAATTGGACATGACTAAAACCAGTTTCTTTTCCCAGGACTTGCTCTCTCCTTTTTGCTGTTATGCTGTATTTTGCATAAATGCCATTCCCTTTCCATGCTGCACTTAACCTGCTGTGATCTGTTCTTCATAAACAACAGGCTCTATTGGGTAATCTGCACACTTTCTTTGGCTGCCTAGTGCCATTGGGCTTGTTGCCATGGGCTGAGGGAGACTTGCATTCTTCATAGTTTTCCCCCAAGCAGTTTTTTAGAAAGGGTTGCTGAGGCTTTAAACAGGATCCATTTCAGACAGATTAATATGAACATGAATAATGTTAACTCTGCTTTGGGGGTGTAGCCTTGTGGGGCTTTTTGTGGTGTCTCGGTATTTGCTGCCACCTTCCACTCTCTAGCTATGGTTTCTTTTCCTTGCAAGTCTGTAAGCAAGTGGCTGAGAGCAAGTCTCCTTGGAGAGTTTCTTCAGATTTAGGGCTCTCAAAACTGCAGCTGCTGGTGCAGTTGTGATGCAGCGCTGAGATTTCTCTTAAAGCGAATGCATCGGTTAAACCTGTCATTTTATGATGGGATCAGCAAGTGGGCTGACTTTGTCAGAGCAGCTTTCCATTATCAGATATCTTCCAGAGCACTCCCACCTGCTAAGACAAGGCTATTTGGAAAGAGTGATCTATATTATGGTCCATAGGAATAGTTTACAAATTGTAATACATGGACTTTTTCTAAGTCCCACAAACAAACCTCTTTCTAAAGAAGTGGGGAATCCTCTCTTTCAGCCTTCAGTGTGACCTCCTGATCTCAGTCTGTTTCTCTGTATTGGCTGGTGTAGCATGATGCTGGGCAGAATTATAAACTCTTTCCTTAATGCAGTGCAGTGCTGCGGGGCACTGTGTAGACACGTCCCACATTCCCTGGATGCTGTCTATTATTCCATTATTCAGTGCTCATACTCTAGCAATACTAAGCTTTCAAGGACTTAACCTCTCCTTTCAAAAGGCAAGAACACAGTCTGTCTTGCTAGATTAAAGAAACTCTTTCTTCATAAAGAATCTGGGCTTTAATTAGTAGATGGTTCTGGCTTTTTTTATTAAAAGACATCCCTTCTATAAAAACCTGTAGTTTGAGCTCTCTCATTACTGCTCTGCAGATTTGTCTGCTACTTATGCACTTGCTTTCTTCTTGTAGCTCTCATTGTGTTTCTCTTTTCTATATTGAACTAAAGATAACCTGTAGATGGGTAAGGAGGTAGCAACGTTGGTTATATATGGCATTTCTGCAAATAAATACCAGTCGAGAGCAAAGGAATAGATTCCTAAAGCAGGAGTGGACATCCTTAAAGAAAGCAACAATCTAAGATCGTTCTTAACTTTAAAGGGTCACACTGTGGTGGAAGCAGAATGCTTCTCCTGGGGATCCCTCTCCTGAGCTAAAACTGGTATCTGTGCTAGAGTGTGTGTTGGGAATGTCCTTGACCATGGCTAAGATTCTTTTGCCACATGTAACTTCTTTCCCTGGTTATATGAACAGCGATATTCCTATGAAACTAGCATTTTTGAATGGTGCATAGAATTGAGGGAGGTGGCTGCTGCATAAAACCCTGGTGGGAATATTTGTCTGCACAACATCATTTGGGAAGAATTAAATGTGAGCAGGGAACAGAAAAAGTGACAAGAATAACTTAAGGGGTTGAAGTCCCCAAGAAGTTCAAATTTAAGATGCAGGCTGATTCATAGCTCCCTAAAATTCTAAAAGCAAGGCAGGCTTCTCACAATAGTCAGCTGATTCTTAATCTAGCAGAAAGCATAACAACATCCAGGAACAGTACAGCAATACATTTAAATCAGAGCAGAGGCATCACCACTTAGAGTTAGGATAAATTGCCATTAGGCCTGTGTTGCTGATTACACGCCACTAACTGGGTTCAGAGGACTTTCTAGATGAGCCTCAGTGACTCCAACAAAGGAAAGATTTGACTGAAGAATTGCTCTGTGACACTTTGGCTTCTGCTCTCTGTGTCAGACTAGGTGATCTATGCGCTTGGAACAGTTTATTTAGCTGGTTTTATGGTGTTTACAAGGAGCATTTGGGTGCAAGCCAGGGTTTGGAGCCTTGCTTCATGCTGTGCCATTCAAAAACTGGATGTGTTTTTTCTTCTTTCATAGAAAAATCACTTTGAATGTAGAAGGAATGTTCTTCCCTTCTCATCTCTGCCCACCATTATGGAAAGCGCCAGGCAATGTTTGTCTGATCTGTGATGGGACAGGAGTCAGTTACTGGGCTCTTCATCTGAACAGCAGTGAAAGACTAGTCTGGGTGCTCATCCATCTTCCTGTGCTTAGCCCAGTGCTTGTCCAAGGCCCTCTCAAGCCTCTTACAGCAAACTTCTGCTTTCTATAAACCCATAAAGACTGGTTTCAGCCATCACAGAATTACTGCTTTTCTCCCTCTTCTCTCCCTCAAAATGTGCTTGCAGTTTCTCTCCCATTTCCAGTTTATCTTTTGGAAATAGCATATTGATCCTCCTTTGTCCAATGACTGTAGAAGGATGCTGCTGCTGCTGCATGCTTGTTGAGAAGCTTTGGACTGCTTGGGAATCTGATTCTGGCATTGCCACTGAGATACTGAAGAAACCCTCAGGAAATTAAGAGGCAGAGTTGTCTGCCAGTGACTGCACTGTTAATGTTTTCATATTGTAATGAACTTGCTAAGAGCAGGTGTTTATTCATGTGGCCACTGGCTAGTATGCTAGCTGCTGTTTGATTTCACACACTGGGATGGCAGGAGGAATAGAGGAGCTGCTGCAAGGGTGGCAGAGCAATTTTGTTGGTTTTTCCCCCCCCTTAGGTTTTTCATCCTTCAGTTGAGGCATGGTTGCGATGGCTTCTCTCTCACCCGTGAAAAATAGGAACAGTGTCTTGCACAATCAGGGATTCAGGTGCCCTAAACTGCAGTTTGATAGGTGGTTGCTTTTTTTTAAAAAAAAAAAAAAAAGGGGAATCTGTTCAAAGACCTCAGATAATTTGCAGGTTTTATTTCTTTGATATCCTGTTATATAACTTAAAATGTTCAGCTGTTGGACAGATGTATGTTAAATTGAGATGTCAAATTCTATAATGTGCCTTTCCAGCAGTAATGAGTGTTCTGTAGCTTCAGCTTGCTTAGCAATCAAGTTTATTCTCTATAAAATTGACAATGTGTTTTCTCTCACACAACGCTTAGCTTTAAAGACGGAGAACCACAAAAAGTCAAACCCTTTTTCTAACATGTGTTTTGATAGAACCCAAATTAACTCAATAACTGAAGAATAGATCTGTGCAGTAAACAGGTGTCACTTTTGTAGTTACTATTCTGATAAGAGTACTTAAAAATCTTGGTACTGTGGGAGTAGGATTAGAATGAAGGTGAATTTCAGGTAGAATATTTAAATGGGATTTAAAAACAAAACTTCAAAGCTAAGATCATTGGAAAAACGGTGTTTAGAAATGCTGCTGGACCAGCTATTGCCTTTACGTTTTTTCAGTGATGTATGAGTGCTATGTAACTGAAGAGTACACCTTTTATTTTTTCCTCTCAGCCTTTAAGCTGCAAACTCCGGACTGTAGGCCACTGTTTTTATGACATCGAAATATGATGAGATCTGGTCAAAGGTAGTAAGGTGAAAGGTAGCGTCTCTCAACTTGAAGATATTAAGGAAAGTGAACTGCAGTGATTTTTGAGGTTTCTGAAAGTGTTTATTCTTCATGAGTAGCTGTCTGGCATTTAGGATAAGGGCTGAGTTTTCATTGCTGCTACTATCTGTTGTAGGGATGTCCTTTGGTGCTGCAGTAGAACATGTGGTTGTTGTGAAAGTGCTGTCAATCTGAGATTTATTTCTCTTTCTTTTTTTCTAATGGAAGCAAGGGGAAGAAAGGGTAATGGAATACCAGTCCAAGGAAGATCAGCATTCATTAGTTTAGTTATTTATAAAGTTACTTTGCTTTAATGAATGTAATGTGCTTGCCTTGCATAAATGGCTGCATGTAAGTGGTAGCTGTCTGTTTAGATGAGTTGCTTAACATGCTCTTCATTTATGCATTTATCCTAAACTTATGTCAATACATTTTTTTTGGACTCCTCTGCCATGTACTTTTTTTCCTGAAGGCTTGACTAAAGAACTGTCAAGTCATTAACACTTGAACCTTAAATGCTGGGTACACTGGAGTTTTTTCTGTAATATAAGTTGGAATGATCTTGCCCTACAAATTCAAGACCCTATCCTGGAATTTGGCTTTATCTTTGGGTAAGATTTTTACAATTAATGCTCAGATGTAAAGACAGCTTCTTGTACTGTTGGGAATGCAATAATGCATTTGTGATCAGCAAAGATAAACACTAAATGCAGAAACCCAAGCAGTTCCATCATGCTCATTTTGAATGTACAATTGATTAGACTAAGCAATAAGAAATATTTCGCAACTTGATTATTGGTAATTATATTCATAGTGCTATTGAGTAATTTTGTGATTTATTGAGAGAATGAAAATTAATGTGTGCAGATAGCAGTGACAGTGAATTTGGTAATGTGCATACATGAGATTATTGTTGATTTTGGCTGCTAAAAGTGAATTTGCTTGAGGCAAAATGATTGATTTGCACTTTAGTAAAACCCAAGATAAACACATGGTACTGTGTTGTAATTGTTCTTAGATCATGTTTTATGTGATACTCAAAGCCTTTTTTAAAAAGGCTGTCGTTAAGTCTCTGAACAAACTCTGCTACCTTAGGGAATCGGAGCCAGCTGTCAGCAAGGGGGAATGGCTGGTTTAGCTCTGAAGGATCCCTAATAAAGGGAATGGTACAAACACCTCATCACTCTTCTCTTCTGTGTGGAAAGGACTGGAATGGGAAATCAGCTTCAATGAACTTGTTTGGAAACAGAGAGAATGGACAGAATTCAATTTACAAGTAAAATGAAAGGCAGTTTCTGAAGTTACTTCATGGCTTTTTTTCCAGAAATGTATTGGAGGATCCATCTCTAGCTTACGGCATTTCTATACCATTTCAAGATGCTGGAAGTACTAATATGCACACTTACCCACAACTGAAAGTCTTTTGCTAGAAAAAATCTTGGAACCTGTTAATGTTTACACAGATGCCTGTATGATGATCATTTACTTTTCTCTTAAGGGAAGGCAAAGGCATCCTGAACTTAATCCAAATGCTGAGGCAAAGGCTGTAATTAGATTTCTTAAGCTCGTTGAAACTATAGTACCACCAAACTAATATCTGTATGCATGTTACTAAGACCCGTCTGCTAAATTGGGATTTATCTACTCTTACTTCAGTACTTCTTACAAGTTCACACCTGAACTAATTATTTGGTGTCCTTCTGTCGTGAAGGAAGGAACTGGGTAATTCTAGATGTTCATCTCAGAAGTAGTGTTTTAAAGTTAAGCAAGATTAATCTAATGCTGTGTACCTTTTGGCTCATTACAGCCTTCATCAAATGTTCTTAAGTCCTTGTCAATATGTGAAGACCAAGCATGTTGGGTCTTGCTTCTACTGCTTAGGTTGACATAGTAACAGGATAGAGCTTAAATCTATTCGGAGAATGTTTGTTAACATAACAAGTCAGTTTTGCATTTTTCCAGCCATGTTTACTGAACAAAATGCTCCCGAAACGCCCACAGATGTTGTTCTGAAGCAGTGGCTGTGGAATTGGGCCAGGGTGGCCTTCCTACATCCCAGCTGGGATGCAGTGGGACAACTATTTAATGGTAAATAGTAAATGGGATTTAACAGAGGGATTAACATTTAAATGAGCTGAGACAAAACTGCTACATCCCCAAACTGAAGTGTTCTCAGCCAAGTACTTGTAACTTCTTTTGCCTCCTGAATTGCAGCTAAAGGAGTTGGAGTAGGAGCAATAACCTTTCTTTGGAGAGGGAGGTGAGGGGAGAAAGAAAAGATAACGGTATCAAAGATGCTCTTCTGTGTGACCTCCTCACTCTGAAGTGTGTTTGTGATGTGCCTGGGTTGGGACTTCCACTAGGATGCTGCATTATAATAAAAATGGTGGGTGATAGAGTGAGAAATGAAATGCCTGCTCTTTGTTCTATTAAACAGGTGCAGTGCCATACCTACACTGGATACTGCTGGTGTGTGACACCTGATGGCAAGCCCATTAGCGGCTCTTCTGTACAGAACAAAACTCCTGTATGTTCAGGTACTGTGGGAGTGGCTTCAATAAATACTAATTTGATAACCAAAGGGGGTTGGGGAGACTGTGTCCTGTTCAGAGTGCTTCATTTTTGCAGGTGACTCGGCTGGTTTATCCAATTTAACACTGCAGTTGTGCTTGGATCTCCCTCTGCGCTTGCTGGCATTTGGAAGCTGCAAGGGAGCTTGGACTGTGGTCTGTCCACCCTGCAGTTAAGGGTCAGACACTCCTGCAGAGCTCACTGAGAAAAACCACTGAGGCCTGTGGTAGCCACGGCACGAGTTGCAGTGTTGTTGTGTACACCAAAACTGGATGGAATAACTTTTTTCCATGAGTGGTGTTTTAAAGAAGTGGTTCTCAGGCTGTACTGAGTGGGCCGTGGAGTCATTTTGCCTGCAGGGTGACTTCAGTTAAAAGTTCGAAACGGTGGCTTTGTGAGAAACTGGTAGCTGTTGACTTCTAGCCACCAGATCCAGGGTCCTGCTATTTTAATGGGTTTGGGTCTTCTGATCTGGCTTGCTCAGTTCCAGAATCCCATATTTATGTCATGGGGCTGGACAGCACTGGGGTCTCAATAGGGAGATCCAAAGATGGGTTTATTAAGTAACGTCCTTCTGGGCTCTCATCTTGACACTGCTCTGCCACCCTATGGTTTACGGGTCCCAAATCCATCATTTTCTGTACTTAAAACAAGAGTGATGTTTGTTTTCTCCCCACCATTCAATGTGGCCACCCATGACTCAAATGGGATGAGGTTGGGCTCTAGATTTTCATGTGGCCCTGCAGTGTTTGCCCTTTAGATGCGAACACAACAGCAATCAAACTTTTGTGTTTTTTTTTTTAATCCTTCTCATCTTATTCAGTGTCCTCTTGGCTGTGGAGTGTTTTGTGGTAATAAGCAAACATTGTGACTTGCATGAGGGTTTGAGTTGAGCGGGAAAACTGTCTGGGAAGCAGTGAGTCAGTGTAGCTTTAGGGAATGTTTAGTGTTTCACAGGTACATGGAAACAAAACAAGATTAATGTCCTGGTTTTGTGTAAGGTGAAATGCTACAGTAATTTGGCTTAAACCTTAGATTATTATTTTCTTCCATCATTCCCAGTATATGGTTTTTGGAAAGGCACGTTTTAGAGTTTTGGTGATCTGTTCGTTTAGCCTTGAGTTGTATATAAAATTGTGTTACCAAGAAAGTAAAGGCGCGGTGTATTGTAGGACACACAGATGTTACGTCTGTGATGACTATTTTTGGGTATGTGCTTCCTACTTGTAATTCAGCAGTAGATCTGTGATAAACTGATCTGCAAGTGAAATTGCCTAGGAAATAGATTTTTACATTTAGAGTTTGTCTTGACCTGACTGTTGGGCCTGTCAGAGTGTCTCCTTTGGAGCTGACTTTTTGATCCATGTTCCCTGAAGAATCAGTAATCACTGGAACTGTTTAGTAATGGTGCACAGAAGAGCTAGTGTCTTGGGAATAAGGTTACTCAAAAAAACCTAAACCAACTTGTCATAGACTTTTATACGCTTTAGTAATGCATTTGTTCAAAAAGCTTTTATTATCTGTACAAGTTTTAGTAGAAAGCTGTGTGATGAAGCACTAAAGCAAACTGCAGAAACAAGTGTAGAATCATATATATAATGTGAAGACCTAAGTTATATTAAACAACCCAAGCTGTGTTGTATTCAAGTACATGCTGGTACTTATTCAGTGTCCCTTTTCAAACAGCTGGGGATGTTCAGGGGTCGGTTGAAATCCATTTTCTGCAAATTGTCCCACTTAATCCCTTTCCTTTAGAATACTGCCCCTTGCATTCCCTACACACTCTCACCACCTGTTTTTGATTTGTTCTTCCTGACATTTGCAAACGAAGTCAGGGACTCCTATTGATCTTTCCTTCTTGCCCTTGGATTTATTCCAGGTTTCTTACTAGCACACTGTTCTGTTGAGCTCTTTCAAATCACTGGATCCAGCTACTAAAGATTTCTTGTTTACCCTCATCTGGATTTAACATCTTAATGCATAAAACTTCCTTATGCTGTCCCAGTTGGTTGAAGCCACAGGCTCTCTGAATCCCAAACTGAACTGTTGGCAAGTAAAACAGACACTTTGTGGGTTGAGGTATTGACTGTTAATGTGACATTAAATGTTCTGTGTGATCATGCAGCATCTAAATAGATGTCTTTTTAATTTTTTTTCTTTTCCTCCCCTTTAGGTTCTGTAACTGATAAGCCATCAAGTCAGGGTAATTCAGGAAGGAAAGGTGAGTGGAGTCCTGTGCTATGGCAACTTGTTTTATAATAGCAGATGCCCAGCCAAGTCCCTTGAGATAACCCAGAACCTAGGTTCCTAACCAGCTTGGTCTTTGGGAAGCTTAGGTGCCTTTAGACCGTCTCCTTCAGCAGGAGGAATAAGATGTCAGTCTGTTTGTGCACCACCCTGTGGAGTAGAAAATGGTGCACTCTGCTCCGTGCTCATCAGCTGAGATGTAGTACATGAAAGTAGAGCTTCCCAAAGGGGGAGCTGGCACAGAATAACCTCTGCTTGTTCACTTCAAAGTTAAATACTGAGCATTTCTCAGTAAAATACCTAGAGATTATGAAGGCTATAAATATGACTAGTACACAAGATTCAGGAGTGCCAATGTCATGGCTGTGGCTTTTTTTTAACAGACCATAAAGCACTCTGGCCCGTTGGAGCAGCACTGGTTTAAACCGTAGCTGGGCTTGGAAACCTCACTCTTTTGTACATTAGCCATTGGTGGTTCTTCTTTATGTTCCTTATAATCCTTGCCTTTCCTGAGCAAGACACTAGGTGTGTCATTCTTCTCCTATATGTATTTGTAGGCCTTCTGTGTCCTCTGATTTGCATTCATTGAAATAGTCCTGGGAGGGGTGACCACTGAATTGTACATTGACGTGCAATCAAGTTTGTCTTTGGGCCTTCTCTACATCCTAGTTTGCAACCCTTCTACCTTCTAGCCCCCAATTTTTGAGTTTGTCTCCTTATTACAGGATAATGGTGCTGAATGCATCCTCACTCCTGGTGAGGATGAAGGCTGTTTCCTGGGAGAAGTTCCTGTTTTGATATCTGAAGCAGGATTTTTACTGCTAATTCTCTGAAGCAATTATTCTTGACACTTCAAAACACAGGAAGAATGCCTACCTTGATGCCAACACTTTAATTTGAAGGACATCTTCCATGCTGGGACTGTCAATCTAGTCCTGAAAACATTTAACAGGAATTATAGATTGCTATGTTCAGAGCAGTGATGCATTTTGAGCATATCTGCTCTCCAGTCTATTGGTTGTGTATAGTAGCTTAGGAAAAGGTAGGGAGAAAAAGATGCAAGGCAAGCTACTTGCATTCAGTTAAGCTTGCATTCAGTAAGCTACAAGCATTCAGTTAAGACTGAATACTGAGGCCTGCTTCTTATTTTAGGTAAGGATATGTCTCTGTAAACCTGTAATTACATGTTAATGTATAATTGGCAGCTGAACGTGTTGTTATTCTGTTAATGCAATCATTGCTAGTCTAGCCTGAAGTACAAGCAAATGAAGTAGTTCTTGAAATCTGCATTATTTTTGAGTGAGGGTTGTTTGTAGGCTTCCTACTTGAGTAGTCCTGGTCTGTTCTTCTAGAACTGGAAGCAGCTGACATTGGATTTCATAATAAACAGGAGCAAAAGGGGAAAACATCTGAAACTGTTTTTCTATTTCACTCCTTTTGTTAATTCAGAAGTTGGAACATGCAAAAAAAGATAACTGTAAAAGGAATGAATTAATCTAAAATTTGTAAAATAAATTGGTTCTCCTTGGTGCTGTCTGTGGCATCCTGCTTCAAGAATGGTACACTTGGTCACGTGGGTGCAGAATCATCCTATGCAGTAGCTGTTGTCATGGTTGTTTCCCTTGGGGCCAGAATACTTCAAGCAATCATCTGAACCTTGTTACCTCCAATTCTGAGGTTGTTCATATCTGTTGGAAGTCCCCCCACATGCCACTTCATCCTTTCTCCATCATGTTAGAAAAATACTTGTGAGCAATTATTAAATAGTCCTTTTAAAATCAAGGGGGCATTTAGAAGCTGAAAAAAATTTTGTTTAAAATCTGATGAACTTAGCATTATTTTTTCAGCTAGTGATGAATGCCTAATCTAAAATGAATTTTGCTTTCTATCAGTGTTTTTTCTTGACTTAAGTTACCTTGATTCTAATTTCACATATCAGGTCCTGTTGTAAGGAAGTTAGAACCACGAATAGGCCTGGCTTCCTCAAAGCAAAGTGGTTGCTGGAGGTCTGGCTTCTCTGAAGACTGGTGACAGACAACATGCATATAACCACCCATTCTAGCTCAGTGTTCAGACTCTTTGCAAGAAGACAAAGAGGACAGGACGAGTCCAGTAGGAACTGGCTCAGTGATAGCCTTTCTTTTAGAGGAACATTTGACATCACTTAGGGCAACTACCATCTGACTGGGGAGATTCTGGACTTTTCCCATTGCACAGCGGACACCTGTTGCATCCTGTTTAGCCCTAATTTCTGGGGTTCAATAGCTATGATGGAGTCACCAGAAGATGTGAGGTAACATGCAGTTCTACTCACAGACTCTTTTATTACTGATGAAAAGAAAATGAAATGGCTTTATGGTCATGTGGCTTGGTGTTGGGTTCCAGAAGTGGTTCTGTGGAGTTTTCTTCAGAGAACAGGCAAGAGTGCTGGCAAGAAACCCTTCTTATTTTTAAATCCCATGCTCTGGTTGCCCATGTTTACATTGCTGCAATTGCTGTATGATGCAATGCCAGTTCCTCATACAATTTGCCCTGTAAGGTAATTGAAATCAAATTAAATTGGCACCAAACTTAAAACTTTAAAATAGGACATACCGATTTGTTCTGTATCTGGGAATCTCTGTTGCTGGAAGGCAGAGCAGACCTGCACCCGGGGAGATGGAGGCATGAGGTGGAATGGAAACCTAGGTTCTCTGGGACAAGCTCAGTGTGTGGATTTTGCAGCTCAGACATTTACCACTGTTCTTTCTGTGCTGAATTCAGCCTGAAAGCGAAGAGCAAGTTTCCAGGACCTTTGTCAGGGAATGCAGTTATTCTTGGGTGGGATTAGCATATCCAGAACAGAAAACCTGCGGATTTCTGTTGCTGTCTGTTTCTTATTCCAGCTTGTAAATTGTACAATCGTTTCTCATAAGGAGCTTCTTGCACTAATTTACTCCAGTTCCTGCTTAGTTTGAAAGGCCTGAGAGACTTGGAAGATGCACGCTGTCCCCTAGAGGGCTGGATCTGCCCCCCTCTCTCCCCACTGGGAGGTTGTTAATGTTTTAAGAAGCAGTGAAAGGCAGCCTTGGAGCCAACATGACTGGATTTCTTCCCTGCCTAAAGAATGCAGAACGTTCCTTTCCAGCCAAAGGGAAATTGTGCCACACGTTTGAAACAAAACAAGCAAACACGAAACAAAACAAAACTTTGTTTTCTTTATCTGAGGAATGCTAGGGCTTTAGGAGCTCAAAGCTACAGATTTGGCGTATTGCAGCCATGAGTAGTGTCTTTTGCTGAGCATGTTTTAAAAAGTAGGTTGGTCAGGAGACAGAAGGATATAAAAAGCAGTCATGTCATTTCTTATCTCCAAAAGTCCCTTGATCTTTCTTCTTAAAACTGGAAACTGAGTGAATTAGAATTGGGGAAATTGGAAATGAGCGAAGAGGGAAAATATCTAAATGGGGATACTGGTTTGTTAGTGGTTGTTAACTGTTCTGGACACTTTGTGTGAGGTGTTGATACCGTTTTTGAATCAACTGAATGAAAGAAATGGGAAAAGAGGCTTGGTTCTATAATCTGGGATTAAAAAATGACGCAAGTACAGGATAATTGTGGGCTGGATAAACTGTCAGTGTCAGTCATGAACAGTCTGGAGTGGTATGAACTGCCTTTTCCTTTCATAAAGTCTCTTGCAGTGCATAAAGTTCCAGGCCTGTTTTGACTGACTTTGTTTCCCTGTTGCAAAAGCTGGCAATAGCATCTGCAATTCCCTGAGCCTGGGACAGGTACAGTGATGTTGGTGAAATGTAAGCTCTGATGGCCCCACAGAAGGCAAAACCTGGGCTGAGCTCATTTTGTACTTACTGTCTTATGTGTAGACATGACTCTTGTATGGAATTGCAAAAAACTTTGCCCAATGAGTTTGCAGCCTACAAGAAAACACTGAAGCAAGTTGAACAACCTAAGGTGACCAATTTAAAATTCCTGTCAAATAAATATCTAGAATTGGCTTCCTTTCCTTAACTACAAGCAGCGGGCTTGAAAGCAAACTTCATTGCAGAGAAATTCTCTGCTGCAATGGCAGGCAAGTTGTCCCATTCTGTGGCTTTTCCTGATGGTTTCCAGGAGTCTTACCTCTAGAAAATGTTAATGGCCTAGTTGTGCAGCCAGTAGACTAAGCAATTTGAATCAGTAATGAGCCATTAGCCTGAGTCAGTAATTAGACTGAGCAGTAAAGGGTGAGCATTCTTCTCAGGCAAACCCCAAGTGGAGGACAGCTTGTGCTGATGTAAATAACTGGAACCATTTGTACATGGAGACCTGGAAGCTTTTGTCTGCTGGTGGTAAGAAGTCAGGTGCAGCTGGCACTAATTCACCTGCCGACTGCTCGCAGGGAAGGGAGTGTGCTGCCTCCATGGTGGTTAGTACCTCTTAGAAGATAGATAATATCTTGACAAAAACGTCAAGTTGAAATGTGACCAAAACCTGAGACTAGGACTTTGGTCTTTACCTGCTCCAGTTCTTTCTGGATTCAACTGGCTACTGATGAAATCTGAATCAGAGCTGTGCTATTACACAAACCAAGCTTCAAGTGCCCGGTCATTCCTGTCTCTACAACTTCATAAATACTGAGAAAATGCTCTGTGATGTCTTTAGCACCTTGTGGAGGTACAAGAAAGGGAGAGGAATACTCTATGGTCTTCATCATTAAGGTGAAAGAAATAAAAGTTTACTGGGGCAGTATGAAGTCAAGTGATAGTTCCAGTTGGTGAACACTGTCTTATGGTGAATTTCTTGCAGAACATTAGCAGGTACTACGTCTGCAGTGCTACCCAAACAATTCTTCTTGACCCCTCTTGTTATTATGTTAAATTATGTATTTATATTTAAGTAATACACTAATTTCTAAGTCTGCATGAAGGAGAATTTTCATGCAAAAATTGCTTTCTGAACTGTATAACTTTGTCACGTAATATTCTTAGACTAGGGCTGATGTGTTTCTGTCAGGTCTTTTCTGGGTAAAACATACGTACAATTTGGTGCTTCTGGACAGAGCTGCTTGTGTAGGGGAGCTGTGGGAAGGTCAGATTGTGCTATGCATGTATAGTAAGTTTGCTTCCTGAAAGCAGCAGATGTTCTGTGCATGTGCTATGTGAATGCTCCGAGTCCTCTGGATGTGCAAAAGCTTGATTTGTCTTACCACACACCGGTGGGGACAGCTTCTCTGTCTACCCTGTAAAATTTAACAGGGGCAGAAAATAATTTCTGGGAGAACACAAATGTGTGTTGCTTTTTGTGAAACTGGCATAAAAACTCAGGTGCCTGAGAAGGAACTGGGAGAGATTAGTGCAACAAAATCACTGTCCTGCAAAGGCCTGAGTGGACTGTGAATAAAAAATTCTGCAGATGGAATTTGTAGCACATAAGATTTTGGTTTGCTGATATTTATATTTCCGAGCAAACTTAGTGGTGGAATTTAAGTTTACTTCTCTATTATAAAAATAGTTCTGTAAAAAATACTGTTACTTTAATCAGTAGGTTTGACAGTTTTAGATTTGGAGGATTCTGTCTGATTCCTATCGCTATCCATATACTGTACATAATCTACAAAATTGTTTATTAAATTCCAGTTAAATATAATTGTAGAAAGACAGTAAATTTCATAAGTGTAGCAGATCGTGGTTGGCCAATATTGCATATTTTACCCAGCTTTTGCCTGGGAGTTGTGAACAATTTTTGTGAGAACAGAGGAATGTAAGAAACACTTAGATGTATCTCATAAATCAAGCAGATTTTTAAAATATTAAGGTCTAGAAGAAAAATTCAGCCTCAAATTCACTACATAAACAGTAGAATTAAAACCAATCCTTTTTGCTCCCCACATCACTGACTTGTCTGAAATTGCTTAGTTTTCATCAAGACATTTTTTGTGGGCCTCAGAACATATGTATCAAATTTGAGGCTGAAGAAAGTTTCATTGGCAAGTTTAAGCAGAAAGCAAATTCTGGTTTAAAGTATATTTTGTTTGATATAATGCAAGAATTCTGCTTTCATCTGTAAAGCAACAGTTCTAATCGGTAGGTTAGTCTATATAATATGACTTAATAAAACGGTAGTTTACAAGTGTTCTTATAGCAATCTACAGACTACTCATGTCTGTAATGTCTTAAGGACAGCTGTAAATGTTTTTTAAATGATTAAGTCATAGTATTGAGCAGCCTGGTGAGTAGATCTAATAAGCAGACTAACAATTGATTAAGCAACATCTGTTAAGGTAATAGTAACTGTTTATGTGCTATACACGGGTTTCTGGTGTCTGACCAATTACAGCTTGCAGAGAAATTGAATAGTTCTGGGGTCTGTGGGTTGTTTTTGTCATTTAAATACTTTGTAGCTATGTGGCCTCAACACCTTTTCTTTTTTAAAGAGTAGTTAAAAAAATTCTTCCCATGCTCCTTGAGTGTCTGAATCAGCACGCCAAGATGTTCTACTATTACACTTTGTATTTCTCTAGATCCTTTAAAACAGCGTCATTATAACTTTGAAATTAATAGTCCTAGACTTCCTGTCTTCTGTAGCTGTTTCTTAAAAATAAACCTGAGGATAAATTGGAGAAATTGCTGGGTTCACAGATAAGTGAAGCTAGAAGTTGTTTTCTTGTTTCAGCCTAACATGACCCTATTTTGTTTGAGCATTTGCATCCTGCATAAGAATCTAGAAAACAGCACTAATGTTCGGATGTCTTTCAAATCAATGTAACACACCAGGAACTGTGTTTAGTTGTGGATGCAGGGGTTCAGCTGCGGGAAGTACTGTGGGTACTTTAACTCCTTTGCCCCCGTGAGCTCTGTCAAGGTTTATATAAGTGAGATGAACTGTGAAGTTGTGATGGGAAAGCTTGAATGCATGCAGAGCATGTGTGCTTGTGAGTAAGGTAAGAGACAGGCAACCACAATGTTTGTTCAAGTTCTGGAGATGGCACCTATGGGAATTAAAACTTCTTTAGAACAGTGCTGGGTAGAATAACAGCTTCCCTCCATGTACTCATCTGGGTTTTTGTTTTATGTTGACAGCAAGGGACACGGTTTACAAAATGCTTTGAAAAAGGTTAGGGATGGGAGAAGTCTTCCTGACAGACTCAGTTTCTCTGGGCTGTGTCCATGTCTTTTCTAACGTATCACTCTGCTCAGCTTGGTGCTTAGTTCTGGTGGGACCTTTAGTTGCTGCAGCAAAGCAATTCTGAAGTGTACAGACTTGATGGGTTTCATCTTGACTTCTCAGCTTCTTACAAATGGCGAGAAGGTGAGGTGTTTAAGATCAGTTGTCTTAGGCTTGTTTTGAACAGTCAATCTATAGATGTCTGGCAGTCTATAACTTTGAGAAATAACCTTCCTCCTCTTAGAAATATTTTATTTTTGAGAATGTTCTGTCATTTATACTCTGTGTACACTTTTGAGACATCCTTTTTTCTGTGTGTACAAATTTCCTTCTGAAGCACGTTAGATCTTCAGAGGTTCTTCCAGCACTACTCAGATACCCTCCCTATCTGCCTCCCTCCATTTTTTTTTCTTTCCTGATACAGAAAAACTATTCCTTCAGTTTTGTAATCAAACACAAAAACTTCTTTAGACTTAATTCAGATCCTGGAGTGAACTAGCTGGAACTATACAGTTAGAGAGCAAAATTGTGCTCACTCACTAAAGCTCTGAACCTCTACGCTTAATGATCCTGGAGGGAAAATACCTGCAGAAACAAGTGGTGAAAAAAACATAGGTTTTTTTTCCCTTTTCCCTCATTTGCACATGCAATACAGACATAGCAGCTAGGTATCCATTCTCTTTGCCTGTGAGGAAATGAAAAGGCGTATTGTAAGCTCAAGACTAGTCTGGTTGTCAGCCAGGAATTAGTCCTCTAAAGGAGAAAGGGAGAGGGGCTGGCAGGAGAAGAGGCTGGGCAGGGGGAAAGGGGAGCTGGCAGGGGGAAAGTACACTTTGAGATGGGTTCAGTGCACATGGCTAGAGATGGAAGGGCTCTTGTGCTTCCTCAGCATGCAGGTGTCGGCAGAAAGGAAGGCAGCTTGTGTTCTTATACACAGGCATGTGTCTGGGGGAGCAGGGTCAAAAATTTAGACTATTTACTTAATCCCTTGGAACGGCTTTTTTCTCCTCTGTTTTCTTTTTGTGTTTAACAGACTGCTTTACAGGGGACACGTGTGGTAATTAACACATGCAGCTGTAGGGCTTCAGCCATATGTCTGAATTTCAAATGGCCATTGATCTGGGAAATTTGTTGCTGTCTCCACCCCCCACTTATAGGTCGTATTCCTTGAAGATGTGGGGGAATTTATAGAATCTTTACCCTGAAGAGACCAGAGTTGGAAGGAGAGATGTGAAAGGGAATGTGTATGATGTTGGGGGGAGAGGGAAGAGAGACTGTGAGATTCCAAGCACATTCTTCATGCCCCTTGCCCCAGGCCACCATATATTTCAGGTAGCTTCTAAAATGTTCCCAAAGGTAGGGATCTGATCATTAGTCATATGAAGCTTACATAACAATTGTTAATATTTTTCTTTATCCAGCAGAGCAGTCTAAGATAAAATCACAGTGTCCTTGTGGGCTTTTCAGATGTGCTGCCCTTTCCACAGCTGCAGGTATCTGGTCTTTACACAGCCTAGAAGTGGTAAAGTGGAGTTGATTGTGGACTCTGAGCAGCCTTTTGGAGGAGGTAGTCAAGAGTGTGTGTTTACTGGGAAGGGAACAGAGAATACTTCACATCAAAACAGAGGCTTTTGAAAAAAGACGTGATATATTGTAGGTAGAATCAGACCAGAGAGGTTAAACTAAACAATCCTATGGTGGCTGTTGCTTTTGCCAACTGTCATCAAGTATCTGTTGACAGTGCTATAGAGCTTTCTGCAAACTTCTCTCCAAGTCTGGGGCAATGTCAAGTGCTAAAATCTTGTTATGAGATATGGTGTCTTAAGTGAAATATTTCTTTGTGCGGAAACTTTTTTGCTCCCTGTTTTATTTCAAAAGTCACTCAAAGCAATGAGCCAAATGGAAGATGGTTCAAAGTTAAGATACTGTAGTCTTAAAATCCTGCAGTATCTATCATACTTCTAGTGCTTACAGGATGAGATAAAAATGTATTCTACCAAGTCGGAAGCTATAAAAAAAAAGTAAGCCTTGCTTCCTCTGCTTCCCCTCCTTCTCAGGGGAGAAGCTATTGCTGATTCCTTGATCTCATCACTCACTCCAATGCTGACACTTTGGAGGTGTTTCTGCTCTGGAAAAAACCCCAACAAATATGCCTACTAGTATGTACTCCAACCCTTGCTGAGGAGAACTGTGATTTACCCAGCCCTTAGAATATTGCTGTTCTATTTTTTCTGTGTTCTGCCTGTCCTCTCTGCTTCCCTGGTGAAACTCGGTGCCAAGACTGTTTGGAACACCCACGCGTACTGTAGTGTCTCTTCTGACTTGCCTCCCTTTTTTTCCTTTATTACTATGGACAATGCTCTTTTTTGGGGATGAGAAGGTCTAATATCCCTTCTGTGGATTGGCATGACCTTTTCCAAATAATTTGGTTGTAGCTTATATTGATGTGCACTGGATACAACTTCTGTTACACAGATGCAGAGCCTGATTCTTCTTTATTTACTGTTTATTACAGCTGTTGTATTTCCTTTCAACTGTTTATCTCCATGAAGAATAAGGTTATTCCTATTCTTCCTCTCCTCTTCATTACCTTCACCCTTTTCTTTAGAGAAAAAAAGGAGGTGCTGGATTTACAACCATATAATTGCTGGGCTTCATTTACCACAGCAAGGCTTTTCTACACCAGTTGACCCATGAAGATGTTTGCTGGTCAAAATGAGCCTGGAGACTCAGTTTTGAAACTTAGTGCCATTCCTACAGTCAGCTGCCATTGTCCATTAGGAAATATGTCATGATTCTTCAGTAACTATAATGTAGTAATGATTTTTGGTAACATGTATTTTTTAATGCCTTGTGTTATGACCAGTCCCAAAAGCCATCCAGTCCCCTTGGGTTCTTTTCTCTATCCCTCCATTCGTCCTTGCGTATGTGTGTCAGTAGGGGACGACAATAGATTTTTGAAGTAGAGCTAAGTAAGCAGCTGAATGAAAAATATTCTTTAATTCCATAGGGAGCCTATTTCTGAAGCCTGTATGAGTTGTTTAGGTTTCAAAGTATTCCCATGTGCCGTTGTAGCTGAGCTTTTTACACCACTGAAATTGCTGCAGATATGTAAGGAAAATAGCTGTGCTCAGTGGTGGTTGCAGGTTCTTTTTTTCAGCTGTGAAACATCGGTCTGCCAGGACTGAAAACTTACTAGATGACCAAAGTAGAACCTGGAAACTGAGCTGAGGCTCTCAGCTTTGCTCTTCTTCTCATTCCTCAACAAGCACTTGAACTAGTGTTTTTAAACCATGCTCGTGGGGCTGGTCAGGATGGGCTCACAGCTCGTGTGCTACAAATTTGCTGTGAAGTTATCTGATGTGAAATACACATCTACACATAAACCTGTTTGGCATTTGAAGTAACTTTTCTAGGCAAGCTGTACAGTAGGACCAGTGGACTCTAGGCCAAAGAGGGATTTTAGTGCTGTCCCTGCTGCTGCCTGGCTGATCGCATGAGGTATATGAAAAATACAAAGGAGGATAAATTCTGACACCGTGGGATGAAGAATATGCTAATTTTTCAAGATGAAAGTATTGCATACTTTATGCAGTCATTAAGAAATGACTTTTTTTATTATTATCTCAGCAGGGTGGCAAGAAAAGCAGCAGGATAGAAAAGATGCAGCAATAGCAGGGAAATACTGCATTCTTACAAAGGATTACGACACTTTGCTTATGAGGGAAGGGAGGAACTCATCTCAAAGGGAGAAATGATCAAATCTGATACAGTGGAAATGGTAGATTAACAAAAATAAATTACTTGCATTTTAGCAGGCCCCTCAAGGATCTTTGAATGGATGATGGGTTCTTTTAAGTGTTTTTTCCTTCACTGGCAATTTGAGTCACTCTGGGAATGAATTGAACATTTTGACTTAAGACAATTAAAACCATTGCCAAGCTAAATGCCATTCTCTTTGGGGAAGGGACACAACTGAAGGACATAAGGCTTGGTTCTGTAGGTCAGGGCTGATGTTAACAGGATATATGTCTAAGTCATATGATGCCACATGATTTCTGTCTAGCTTCACAAATGAAACTGCTGTGGGGAGTGTTGGGGGAGGTTGAGAAAAACAAGTCTCTGAAGATAGCGGTAGAACAGAGGGGACATGCCTTCACAGCTTGAGAGTGATTCCACATTGATGAAAATAAAGCTTTTTGTGTGACTCTAAACTGGAGATAGTCTTGAACTGCCCTGGCCTTTATTACCTGCTTCTCCTTTTTAGCAGATAAGGTTCAAATATGGCCTTGGGCATTTATTTTCCTATTATTTCCAAATCTTTGAAGATACATGGTTTGCTATTTGGGTAGGAATTTGGTTGTATAGTCTGAAAATTGTAAAACTGCATAAGGTAAACCTACGTGCAATGACAGGTCTTCTCCATCCAGACTTCCTTGCATTTGACCTTAGAAAAGCTCTATTAACCAAACAGAAATCTGATCAACTGCTGCTCTCCCCATCTCTTACAGGCAAATTACTTATATAGAAAAGATCCCTATGTTGGACGTTGGTCCAAAAATGAACTGAAAATTCTAGTTAAGTTCAAAACAGCAGGACTGTGTGCAGGTTTCTTGATCTGAACTACTTCTGTATCCAGGCTACTTGGGAGATATTGCTGCTACTTGTCCAAAACTCCAAGCCTGCAAAATTGGTTAAGACTGTGGTTTACTGTTCGCAATTTGGAAAGAAACTGTCTGAAACCCAAGAAATCTTATTTCAATTTCACAGGTTTCAAGATTTTGAACCCCTCTATTACCTGCTAGAACAAAAGAGAGATCACATAAACTTGTGGCTCCCTGCTGTTCCCCCAAATGAGTTGATTGCATTTGAGAAAGGGGAGACGAAAGGATGGGTCTCAAGTTTGAATTAAATGCGTGCTCTAAATGCTGGCTTCAATTATTTTAAGGGTCTTGCTTTGTCTTCTGCTTGGAAGCATGCCTGTATACCTGAGGAAAACTATTATTTGGAATGCTACCTTTCTGAGTGCGTTAAAACAACAACTTTTCATAAAAACTGAAGCAAATACACATCGCTAGAAAGGTTACAACCAGCTCAGCTTATTTCCCTGAGCCCTTATGGCTGCTGCTTGTTCTTAGAATAACATGTGTGTCTATCTCTCTCTGCATTCGCACCAAAATCCGTGAGAGTTTTGCCATCAAAGTGGTAAAGTATAATGGCTTAGTTTTCAGCTGCATTGTCCTCCATGCAGCAGTATGAGGAAGACTGTTGGTTTTTTTTTCCTCCCCAGAAAGGTTTGCATAACTTAGAAAACTGAGTCAGGTATTTAAGTGGTAATTACCATAGGGCTTGGTTCAACCTGCAAAGTTCAAATCTGAATCTGGATCTGAACTTTCCCAGAGGCAGGGGGTGTGTTTGGACATTGTGTTGGTTTGACCTATTATAGTGGAAGCTCTGAAATATGGGTCCAGATGTGGGCTGGAATTCTGTATCTTCCCAAGTATGAGACATTCCAGGCCACTTGTTTAAACTGACTCCTGTTAAATGATACAGAATTGGAGTAATGTAAAACTGGATCTAATTTTGGGGAAGGTGTCTACAGCATTGCGTCTGAAGGGTAATATCTTGCTGTGCCTTTCTTTTTCGAAAGGAGCCATTTGAAAGCTACAAAGGATGAGAAGCTAGAGGGCAGGTTTGTTTTGGCTAATTACTGTAGAAATACTTTGAGAACTTAAGCAGTAAATGAGGACTTTGGATTTTAGAAAGATCCTATCTGAATCTCGGGATTCAACAGTTTTAAAGCCACTGAATCCCAGAGACTAGAGCATTGCTATTAATACAGAGTGCTGCTCCAGACCCCTTTTGACACGTTGGCTTTTGAAGGCCCAGGCCCAGGAAGAGGGAGCTCTTTGTTTGTGGTCAGAATAAACTCATTGTACACCCAGACAATTAACTCTTCAATGGACTTGCCAGCCTCTGTAAAGCACTCCGGTCCCCTCTCTATCTCCAGTTCTATTCAGACACTTAAGCACACCAATTTTTTTTTGTTTATTATTCTGAAAAAGTCCTTCACAAGAATAGTCAGAGCGGATCAACATTGTCCTCCCAGCAGCATTTATCTCCGCCTGGCAGTGAATGTGTCAATCAGGAATCAAAAAGCCAAACAGAGGAGGCTTTGAATTGTGTCACGGGGGTCAGAGTTACTTCCAGCTGTCTGTGCGTGGGATAGGCTTTCTCGCAGGGCAAAGAATTGTGCTGCCATACAAATGCACTGACTACATGGGACCACAAAGTCCTCCGGGTTTGAGTGGCTTTTTCATGTTGATGCACCTGCGAGGGAGATGTCAGGAGGAAGCGGGGGGAACTAATGCCTTCTAGAAGGCGCAGGGGAAAGCTCCTCTACTATCTGGATGATGCCTGGAATGCAGTGTTGAAGTAAACACTGTCTGCATCTGTACTGCATACAGAATAGTTGAAGGCAGAAGGGAAAAAATCACTGCAGCAACAGTGCAAGTCAACCTTTGCAGTTAAGAGCTCCTTAAACCATACAGAGGCCTTTCATGTTCAGCACTTGCGTACATTTTCACCTTTTTAAGCAAAACTGTTCCGGTTTTTTGGTCCGTGTCCAAGTGTTTGTGGATTATTACATCCAAAGGGAGCACATTGTTGCTGTTTCTTAAAATGACAGCAATAAAGAGTGAGAACTTGCTTTTGCTGATTTAATTTTAAAAGTTGGAGTTTTTCTTAACAGCTGTTGGATCTTCATTAACAGAAGGTTAATTCTGTCACCTAACTTTCCCCTTTCTTCAGCTTCCATTAGGTGGCTGGAGGCAAGAGCAGTGATTCACAGCAGCAGGCAGTTACTTCACATTTTTCCATAGTAAGTTATGTTTTTTCTATGTCAGGGAGTTTACTTTTCCCCAGACATAACTCAAGTTGCTTGTGGCCTCAGTGCCTGTTGTTCAGAGTATAAAAATTACTTTAACAGTCATTTTTAGCATGAACTGAATCTTCTTGTCTCTCAACCCCAGTGTACACTGCAGTCATTCCAAACGTGGATGCAAGGGTAAGGAAGGGAAAGTATAGTGGGAGTGTAAAGAGTACCTGCCCACCACGAGCAACGTATCTGAATCATTGTCACTCACACAACAAAAACTTGTCTTAAGCTTGTGAGCCTCGGACAGTAATAGTGCAAGTGGGCTACTGGCTTATAGCCATGGTATCTTAGTGTGAAAATAGCTTAGAGTGAGTTATATGGATCTTCTGTTTCACTCTTACCAGTGATAAGATAAAAATGCCCTTTTAAGTTGACTTTTCAGCCAGAAAAATCAGTTCAACTTCTGCAGGTGTAGGAGACTTAGTGGAAAGGAGTTTTATGGCTTTAAAGCTATGTCCCATGAAAGGTATGCTGTCTGTATTCAGTGGGTATCTTGAAAACATAAAGTGGGTGCTCATGCTGGGTTGTAAAACATGGAAGAGAAGCTTCTATGCCAGTGCATTCTTCACCAAGTGTTCTGCAACCTAGGGAAATTTGATGGTTCTCCAGTACGTGAGTTCCTCATCTGGGAGGATTGCCATCTAGAGGGATTAGGAAGCATTTACGTGACCTCTTTGATCACTCTGTGACATGCCCTGCATGAGCAACTATTACAGTTACATGCCTTTTTTGAAAGTGTGGCATTTAATAGAAAGGAACAGATCATACTTTATGAACATATTTCAATGACCTTCAGCACCAAAGTAACAGTATCCTGTACATCTTGTATAATATCAAAGGAGACCTCAGGTCTCTGAAATAGCTTGGTTTTTCTGTTCTAGGTTAAAATGCTTCTTTAAGGAATACAAAATGTTTGTTCAAAACTTTCGTGTATGTAAAATAGAACTTACTCCTTGTTTACCAGGAGGAAACAGGTCAGTGGAACAAATTTTCAGTGTGATGAACGCTGTATTGAGCAAGACGAAAAATCAAATGAGAACAGGCAAGTATTAGGGTTGTTCTTCTGCCCAAAGGGAATGGCAGTGAAGCTCTTTGCCATAAGCAAATTTGAAACATTGAGACCGACTGAGAATTCTCCAGTTTAAGAAAAAGATTTGGTAGTTTCAGAGTAAGAAGCTGGCAGCTGGGATGTGAGCATGGTGTTTTTAATAAAGTGCAATTTTTTGTCTTTTATGTGACTATTTCATGACCTTTAAAAAAATAATCAGAAATATCCCTGCTTTTGATTTTTGAAATATGGTGAGTGTAATTACCATTCTCTATTGCATTATTTTTTTTTCTTGCATGTGTGATGAAAGAACTGTATACTTGCTCGAACAACAGGGGAGTTATTATACTTCCCTCTGTTTGCTAAAAACACTGTGCTGTGTTCTGCTACATGTGGACTTTTTGACAATTGGGCCTTAGTGAGGAAGTGATTGTGCAGTTCACAGCCACTTTACTGAGATGATCTTTAAAACAAGTCACATTTGCTGCATTTCTTCTGTCACCGTTTAATATCCGTTAGTAGCTTAATGGCTAATTTTACACAAAAACCTGCTACTAAATACTCTTTAACAAAAATGTATTTCCTGAATTGTAATTGCTACTGTCTCTCTTCTTCACACACACACCCCAAAAAGAAACCCCCTGAACCTGAAGCATCCCAAGTTCTGCCAAAGTTCACATAATGGTTTGGATAAACAGTGTTGTGGCTCAGATCCATTTCTAATTTTTCCCCATTGTTGGCTTCTGAGTTGCTGCTTTAAATCTGAAAGGCAATTCTGTAATTACTTGGTGCAGAAACATTCATGAAAACAATAGGAATAAACTTATCGTGCCAGTAATTTTTTTAATGCCAGATCTTTTCCTATTTCATAGAATATAAGAATTACTCTCCTTTCCATTTTTTCTATGAATATCTTTTGCAGGTTTGGGTTGGTTTCTCAATCTCTAAAGCCAATCATGCTGACTACGTACTGCTCACTGCTTCATTCCAGCATGAAGTGTCATTATCTATAAGTAAAGAGTCAGAGCTGTGGTTTCTGGGATCTTGTAGAAGCAGAGCAACCTATTTTGACAAAAAAAAAGATCATCTATTTACTTTTACCCAGAGATTTCTTTAAAGGGAAAAATCTTCCCTGTTGTAAATTAAGCAAAACCAGTTGCTCAAACTATTAAAGAAAAATACTGCTTATCCACACCCAGTAATAGGAAGACTCAGAACAAGAGCTGGTTGAGGAATGGCAAGTAATTTTTTTCTTCCAAATATTTTTCTCTATGCTTATATTTAAGCATAAAACCAAATACATTGATCAAGAGGGAAAATGGCAACAGGATCTCGTGCTTGTTTCTGTCAACCTCGTTTATTTCAGTGGATCTCTGGGGTTGAAATGAAACCAGCACGTTTTTTTGTTCTGTGAATTAGATTGCTTTCTGTGGACACGCATAAAATTAATGGTCTCTGGAAGAGGTCAGGCTTTTGCTCACTTTATAAAACTACAAATATACAGATATTGGTGGAAAAATAGTTTACAAGCCTCTCTTTTCCATCTCTTACTTTCCCTCCCCCTTCCAACGGTAATTTTTGTAATTTGAACCAACAAAAAGGAAGGCTGAGGATGGTAATTGCTACTTCTGGCAGAGTCTGTCCATGCATCTTTTCTCCCAATGGCTTCTGCACTGGGCTCTTCTGGCATAGACTTCTCCCTCCAACTGATTTTTGCTGTGCAACTTTCCATTTTAGGTTATGCCAACTTTGCTGCTGCTTAGTGGCATCTTTGACTGTGATATATGCAAAAATATTTGTTACAAATTGTAAGTTTTAAAGCCACTGTATTCCAAAGAGAAAAAAAATAAGTAAGTAATTCTAGGCTAATCTCATTTTAGTTTACTCCCCACCCAACAATGTTCTACATTTGTATCTTGCCATATAACAAATTGCTTTCCTCTACAGTTTGTTCCAGCTTAGCTTGCCCACAGTTGAAGGTTTTTGCCTCACTTAATGCTATGCCACTGTCCTGGCACTGTGTAAAAATGCTCGAAGCTGGGGCGTGAAATCCAGATCCCTCTGAGTACTGAGGAAATTAGACTCAGACGGAATTGAAGCTGGGTCTGTAAATATGATGGACAGGCATACTCAGCCAAACAAAGTGTAAACTCAACACTTTTCCCTGTGGTCCATCTCTGAATTCTGAGATTTATATTTCCTGTGGAATCTCTTTTGGATGAAGAATTTTTAATTATGAAAGACTCTTGTGGTCAGAAGACCTGGAGTGCTCTTGTGCATGAAGAACCTAATAGAAATTCTTTTTCCACAATTTTGCAATTAGAAGACATTGCCACAGCATTGCAATTAGAGAATACCTTTACGCAGCCATTGAAAGAAAAAAGATTTTGCTATTGACCATCCCTTTCTAACAGCTTTGCGGGAAATGCTGGTGCCGGGTTCTGCACAGGTAAGTTCCAGAAGACGAGTGTTTCTTTTGAACAATCCCCAGACCTCTGCTGTCATGGTAGATGTCCCACGTGGGATCTGTAGCCACCTGAAACTAAGGTGGCAATTGCACCTGCTGGGTGCAACAAGGGGAGACTCCCAGGTGATGCCAGGGCTCTGCAGAGGGAGAGGGGGAGGAGGGGAGGCTTCTCTTAAGTTAGGGGTAGTGGCTGATGCATGCTATTTAAAATGTGATTGCTGTTGTTAGCACAAATGGAATAATTTGTTTTCGTTCTGTCTATCTTCTCTCTCTTCTGGACTTGGCCGGGCCATGTACAAATCCCAATCATTCAACAGTACTGGAGAGTAGATAGTATTTACCTCAATAATGGTAGTTTCTTTTCGATTCTTTTTAACTCTCAATTCAGATGATGGTTCGAAGCCAACGCCTACCATGGAAACCCAGCCTATTTTCGATGGAGAAGGTAAGAACATCCCTTAAAAAAAAAAAAAAAAGAAAACCACTCCAATAATAACAAAAAAATCCCTTTTTTCCTAGGATATATGACTCAAATGCTTTCTTTATCCTGCAAAGCAGAAAAGCCAGTGAATCTCATAAGTTATCCAAATTTCACAGTGCCCTTGGGACCTCAGGCATTTTCCCTAATCCTTTTACATCCTCCCCTCTTTCCTGGAATCCAACAATAACACCAGTTGACCAGATTCCTGGGGTAACCTTGGAGGAAAAGGTGTCATGACAAAAAAAAAATGTGCGTTGAGTCAGAAACGGCAACTTCCTTTAGACTGACCTTACCCCCTCGCTCTCTCCACTCTCATGATACCAACGCTGGGAGTTTCATAACCTCTGCAACACGTTGGAGCTTCACAAAAGGGAGGGTAGTGCTAAACCACAGCTTGTGAATCTTGACTTGGAAGAAAATTGCTGGGAGGTTTCTTTATTTAGCAATTACTTTCATTGACGCACATACTATTTAAGCAAATTAAGTCAGTGTCCTGGGCCCACTTAATTCACAGCCCACCAAGGCAGTCTCCTTCTGAAATGGTTAATCTTACGATTGTATTATTTTAGGGAGGGAATATCAGACTTTAGTCCATTGGAATCTTTGAAACAAGGGTAAAATGGTTCTCATCGCAGAGGGTTCAAGCCTTTTACACATACAAACATAAATAGCATTGGGGATACTGGTCCTTGGGTAGTGAATGGGCCTATGAGCAGCTGCTTAGATCTTGCCTATTCCTTAGAAGTAGTGCATGTTGTCTACAGGATTAAACCTACCACCATAATAGTCAAGATGTAGGTTGAAGTCCCAACCACTCAGTGACCCACCTGAAAGTGGACTTTAAGGCAGTGAGAGGAAGCCTATGTGTTTTCATACTGAACTGCTGTACTTGACACTTTTTAAAAAAAAATTGGACCAAAGGCAGAAATGGAGGCTACTATGCAGTGCTGCCAGCACCTCCTGCTTCCTTGTAAAAACAGGTGATTGAGTTGGGGGGTGCTGTTGCTAAAATAAGTTAATTTAATGGCAAGATACTGTAGTGCTGTCACTTCTATTCAGTGATCTTAGGTTTATAAGATTCTTGTGAACTTTAAGAAACATAGGCCCTCAGAGAAAAAAAAAAAAAAAACCCCAACAAAAAACCATCCTCAAATAAACAGAGACTGAAGCCATGCTGACTATCTCTTGTTTATATCAAAAGAAAGTTCCTCCTGGCAGCAAGCTGATGTTGTATTAAATTGCTGTTTGTAATCACAGCATGCTTCTGGCCTTTAAGTTTTCCCCTGAGAAGGTACCCATAGATATTCAAAGGAAAGAATGCACTAGTAAAATGCAGGAGTAATCTGCTCTGGTTAATACAGCCTGCTCAGAAGCTCCTTCAAGGAAAGGCTCAGCATTTTGGTCATTCAGATAGAACTGGGCAAAGTTTTTGAGAAATGCTGTAGTGAACAGACTTTTTCTGGTCCTTCTGGTGACAAGCAGATTCTGAAAAAATTCTTCTATGAAAAGCATTTTCAATCAAAAACCTTTGATTTGTGGATGAAATCAAGTCTGATAAATGGGCTTAGACTTTATGATGAAAGATTGCCTTTCACTAATCTTGATATATGTTCTGCAAGGCCTTATCTCCTAGAAGTCTAGAGAGAATGACTAATGCACTGGGTTCCTGTTGTATTAACAGTGTCCCTTATGACTTGGGAGAAGAGGGTATGAGTATGACAGGCAGGTTAATCAAACTATGCATCGATGAATAACCTCTGCTAAGTTTGTCACTCTGTATTTTTGTCATCCCTGTTGGTAAAACGGAACTAACTAGATTCCAGTAGTTGTTGCAGCAACAAGCATAAGAAAATGCATTCTGGGTCTGACCAAAAGTTTGTATATAGACTACCTGTGAGCATGCTGTCTCCAACAGTGACTCTCTTCTCAGGAAGAGAGTAAGAAGCATTTAGCCCTGAAAAGACTTAAAGGTGACCTAGCAGCAGCCTTCCAATACCTACAGGGAGGTTTGTCGAGAAGATGGAACCAGGTACTTCATATAATGCATGATGAGAGACAACAGTCATAAATTGAAACAAAATGTTTGGACTGGATATAAGGAAAAAACGTAGTCACCACGAGTACAGTGAGGCAGTGGAACATATTGCCCAGAGGTGGTAATCTGTCCTTCCTTTCTGAGCCAGTTGGATAAAACCTGGTCTCTTCTTATAGCTGACCCTTTCTGGAGCAGAAATTTGGACTGAATGTCTCAGGATGCCAGTCCCTTGATTCTGAGGAAACGTGTCATGATACTTCACTAGAGTACTCTGCCAGTGTCATGGATAGGTCCTGAGGATTGGCTTGTACTTGATTTCTGATGCTAACAGATGACAGAAAAGGACAAAACAGTTATCCATTCACCTGTCAGGTTTAGACTCTTCAGAGATGTTCAAAGGAGTTAAAGTCCAAATCCCATTCGGTTTTAGCGGGTTTGAGATCTGCTGGCCTCCTGAAAACCTGTGTATTCAAAGTCAGGCAACCAGGGTGGAGTTGATAGCATTGTGAATGGACAACTACAATGTGGAATTTTTTTCATGCTTTGTTTTGGGTGCCTATCTTCAATCCAATAGGGGCTGACTTTTTTTTTTTAAAGGCATTAAATACACTCAGCTCCTCCTGAAATGTGTGATACCTCTTGGACCTCCACATCTCTAAGATGAAGGTTCACTTTTCTCATGTTTTCACCTACATTAGAGGATAATGAAAATTCAAATTTCAGGCATAATAAGTTCCACTCCCTACCATCTTCCCTGAAGGCATAACAGAGCAGTGCCAGAGATAACTGAAGATCAGATAACTGAAACTCTCCTGTCCAAGGTTTGAATCATAAAGCAGGCAGTGCTTCAAAAATTATTTAACTTCATTACAATGTAAATCTCAGTGATGTTTATAATGAATCTCTTCTTGGGACAAGATTCTCCTCTGCAGAACTTGTAGAAGAGTATTTTATTAATGGCTGTTGCTATAGTTTTAAATTTTAAAAAAATGTATTTCCTTTTGCACTTCTAGGCTCTGTTTTCTTTGCATCTACCCTCTATTTAGTTTCAATGTGCAAGTTGTATTCATTTCCTAAATAATAACTTCTTTAAACATCTCTTTTTGTTAAATTTCACCTTTTAACTCAGTGGGAATCTACTCTTTCCACAGATACATTTTTTTCAAGCAGTCTGTTGCTTACCTGTCCAGGTTAACTGAATGGAAAATACATTTTTATGGTAGTTCCCAAGGGATTAAGTTCCTTTTCTTTTTTTCTCTTTTCTTCCTACATTTCCTTTTTCTGTACTTTTCAACCTCACTTAAAGATAACTATTGTCTCCAAAGGCCCTGACCCATTCTTTGGCATCTATTGATTTTGATTGTCCCTCCTTTTTCAGCTGTAGACGTACAGTTCGTACAGTTCGGAGACAGAGCAAGTTTCATCACAGATTTAGGTGTTTGGATCCAGCATTTTGGTTTATGGACTCCTACCTGTGGTGTTCTCCCTTTCCTACCCCTTATCTGGAATTTAATTTGAGGTAGTTCTCTCCCAAGAAAGGCCCAAAGTATATAGGTATATGTACTTGTAGGAGCACTTCATGACTAAGTGCTGGTAAAATGTGTAGTGAAACCTGCAGATAAGGCAAGCTTTGTGAAGTAAACTTTTACTACTGCTGTAATTATCAATGTTCAACATGTATTTCCATCTGAAGAAAAAATCCTGAATATGATTACAGTAATGCCTACAATCAATGTAGCTGAAAACATTTAGGAAAGAAAAATTCCCTTTCTTATTTTCTCTTGTAGTTAGCCAGCTTCTCCCTGGCTGAACAGATCTATGTAAATGCCAACAAGGAGCAGGAAAGCTCCTGTAAAACTTCATAGAGGAACTTAAGACAAACTCCAGTATTTAGTATTTAAAGCACGCTTATGTGGAAACCGAAAATTTTTCAGAAAACATCAGTTCTGTAAATATCACTTTAGGAGCTCTAGCACATGGTATCAAGTATTGCTTTACTCAGTTCTAATCCAATGCTGATACTGTGTCATTTTGTGGTTTAGGGCAGGTTCTACTGTGTTTTGAAATTGATTTTAACAACTAAGAGGAGGTGCTCTAAGCACTTTTTCCCTGCAATTTATATTTGGATGTCTTGGTTGTAGTGCATCAGATGTGCTTTTCTACCAGAACTTGTTTCTCACACATCTTCCTTCCAAGTTTTTACTGAAATACCTTCATTTCTCTGCCTATTTATTTTAGATTTTGTTGTTGCTTGGTTTTGGGAACTGAGTGTGGTCATCTCTTCCTGGGCTGCTAAAGCAATATTTAAGGAATGAATTGCCTTTTTAAAATCTGGATTTTGCACATACTTTAGTGTAAATCAACATATACTATAGGACACAACATAAACTTTGAGATCTCTAAGTCTTAAAGAGAAAAGCTTTAGACTTGAGAATTTGGGAAGTGGGGGGTAGAGGGAGGAAAAAAAAAAAGTTTTGCCAGCAGAGAAGTACTTTCTGTAATGGAGAAATACTGAGATAACCTTGTGGAACATTTACAAATAGTGGATCATAAGAGGTGGAAGACCTCACCAGGGGATGACTCTGTCTTTACAAATATGATGGATCAGTTAAGGCAGGATTGTAGCAAACATCTTGTCCTCGTGAATAATAATGATGTGTATTCACTAGTTGCTGTAGGTTCTCTAAGGCAGTTATTTTTCTCTCTTTCAGAAATCACAGCACCCACCCTTTGGATTAAGCACTTGGTTATCAAAGATTCCAAACTGAACAGCTCCAGCATAAGGAATTCAGGTAATGTACCATCTGGGAAAAAAAACACGTTTCTTCTAACTAGGCTGCAGTCCCTCACAGTCTGTTCTTTCTTCATTGTAGTTACCCTGCTGCTTTTCGTTGTGGCACAACCTGAAGTGCACAGGCTATAAAATAATTTCAGGTAGCATCCTTTTTTGTGTCCCAAAGGCCACAGTTGATGTATGATGAGGGATGTTTCTGTTTCCTCAAACCATAATTGGTGAATCTCTAATTTCTTCATCTGTTAATTCACCCCAGCCAGCTGTCATCTTTATTCTGTTTGCTGTTCACAGCCTTTCATGGATGTCTAAACTGATGTGTTTAGTTCTGAGACCTGGGCTGTGGTTTTGGTACAAGCAGTTGAGGAAATACAGAGGGGCTTCTTTTCTAGTAACTTCAAGATTCTTCTCTGCAGATAGAAAACATGTTTTGATATAGTGAAATAATCCATTCACTTCTCTTTTGCAGCTGAAACTAGTTTACTTATGCGTGAGCCTGAGTAAATGTTGAGATTATTTTTGTAGGTAATAGAGTGGATGAGGGAAGACCTAAGCGAAAAAAAAACAGCAAAGAAGAGGTCATGAACATGAGTGGGAAAAGGGGGAGCAGGAAGATGTGAGGTTAGGATGTAAAACGTGAGATTGGCCATGTGGGTGAAACTGTTTGGGGTCACTGAAATCACAAAAAACTGGAAGAATCTGAAGAGGAAAGTTAGGGATTCTTGTCAGGAATAATTTCTATCTGATGTGTTTTAACTGACGTGGAAGAAAGGAAGAAGGTAGAGGGAGTATCAAAAGGAGAAAATTGCCTTAAGAAGCCATGGGTTTACTTTAAGGTTTAAATAGGAGTTGATACTATTACACATATTATATGAAATAATATATGCCTAGAGCAGCTGTTTTGGGAAGAACTCCAGTCCCCATAGCAAATAAATTGTGATAGCCTGAAGTATCTCATCACCAGGTATTTCTGGATTACTCAGAGAGCATTTGTGGCATTCAGCAGTTCGTTTAACCTTCCTCTACCACTTCCTAACTGCAGTGTGAAATCACTGCTAGCTTAGGTGAGATTTTATTGCTGCAGAGTGGAGGAGAGGCCTTAGCAGGAGGACACCCATTGGTGCCCAGATCCCAGTTTTAGCAGCAGTCTCCTGTACCCTCCTCCTGGTTTTGTAGCAGGAGGTTTTGTAGCAGCATGGTCTGTGTAGGAACTGCTGGTGAGAATCACCAGAAGCTTCAGATGATGCAGGAGTATCAGCATCCTTCTTTAAGGGTGTCTTTTGTGGGACTGCAAATGTAGTTTGTGTTTTGTGAGCTGCTGGGACAACCAGAAGCTCGCCGTGCGATTGAAGGTGACAGTTCAATATTAAAATTGTATGTAATGGGTCTTACATATCTTCAAGACCAGTTTCCTTCTAATGCAGCAAACCTGGTAGCTGCAATGGAAATAAGAGTTCTTCAATCTGTATTCTAGGAGGCTACAAATGGACGTGGGAGTGGGAGGGTCTTTTACTTGAGAGTCTGTTTCTCACCCTTGTTTGGCCCAACAGAGCCAAAGTGCGGTGGCTTTCATGTTGGAAAGGCAATGAGTTTGTTTGAGTGTTTTCTCAGGGCGCTGCCTGGTATAAACTGGATTGTTGTTCATGGAAGAGTTCCTTTTGTGAGTTTATTTGTCTACTTTTTTCCAATTGGTTCTGATGTCACTTCTGTTATTCAAACAATATTATTGTGAGTGCATGCTACAAATTGGAAATGATCTTCTGGAAAATTCCAGAGTTCCATAAGCAGTGGTTTCTACAGCAAGCTAAAAGGAAGCATGTGGTTCATCTGACTCAGCCGTACTGATTGCCCTGACAAACACTCAATTGTTGTAGGATCTCATTAAGACACTGGGTTGCCAATTTTTAGCCCCGGATTTCCATGTTAGGCCATACAAATAGCCATCTCAGTTTCCTATACCAAATTATTGATACCAAGAAATGCTGCCCCATCAAAATAGGGCTATGGGTTAGCTGATAGTAGATGTGGGCTACTTTTAGTCTGTTTCTTTCAACAGACTATTCCCCTTATTTGGTGCCTTTTATTTCTTTCATCCCTTGTCATATATGTTAAAAGGCAATGCAGGGTAGATGGGATTGGACAACAAAGAGCTGGGGAGGATAATTATCACTTAGAATCAGGTTCTTCAAATGTTTTCAAGTCATTGGCTTGTCTTGGCTGAAACAGCTGTCATGAGATGGGCATGCTAAATTAGGGGATGTTTTTAATTGCTTTTGTTCCTTGTCAGGTTGAAATATTAATGCTCTGCACATTTCTGATGTTTCATTTATCTTTAAAGGGTCAAGGTAAGTTTTACTAGTGCAAGATTGGATTTTTCATTTTGGTGTATTGTCTCTCTGAGCTTGCACTACTGTCTTGAAGCAGATATAGCCTGGTGACCCCTTGCAGCAATTTAACAGGATCACTGAAATTAGCAGTGTGGAAAGACCTAGTAGGTCATCTAATCTACTGTCTTAGGGCTAGTAAGTGTCTCTGTATTGCATGAAAAGCAGCATTTTCTAGTGTAGCTTAAATGCTTTAGGCAATAAATATTTCACTTCTTCCCATTGGAAGCTGCTCTGCTGTCTGAATTCAATCTCAGAATTTTTATTTTTGTGATGTCCAGCCTAACTCTTCTTTTGTTTCTGTTCTTTCATTAGTTTTGAGTTCTTGAAAGCCTGCCCTATTCCTTGAAGCACTTAACCCTGGTCTCTCTCCTCCTTGCGGTGGTTGTAAAGCCCCGTCCTTCTCAGTGCAGAGAAATCCAGTTGATACCACTGTCAGATACTATGTGCTGCTCTTCAATCAGCACCGGCGTCAGACATCTTGGAAAGCTAGCACCATCGCTATACCAACCATGAGGAGAATTTAGGAATTGCTATACAGAGAAAAATAGGGTCTATAATTTGCCATCACTGTTAGGCTTCAGAGTGAACCAGCCACCATGTGGCTGAGTACCCTGGAGCTGGTGACACCCTGTGTTACATACACAGCCTGTATCTTGTAAGAGGTGCGTTTGAAAGCTGAGTGTTCCACCTTCCATTTAGTGTTAACAAACAGAAGAGGTTGGCCTGAAACAGTCCTTTCTTTTGGAGCATTTATATTTTGCTTGGCATTCGTAAATACTAATCAAGCTGGGGATCAGGAAAAGCAGAATGACTCTAGCCTGGTGATAGAGCACTTGACTGAGAATCTGTATGTCTCCAGGCATTTTGCCATTGGATTTTTTTCTATGCTACATGAAACAGCATTGCTAGGAAGGATTGAATCATAGAATCGCTGGTGCTCTTACCCCCACCTGCCTTAAATAATGAAATGATGACTAGATATGTTTCTCAGTAGAGTGAGATGCAGGTTCAAATCTTCTCAGCCAGAGGCAGGAACCAAAATAGGGACATGCTCTACATCTGGGCTGTTGAGTAGCAGAAAAGTTACAGGTTTACTACATTTACAAACCGAGTCTTCTGCCTTTATGAAGCCTAAAAGCCCAAAAGTCAGTTTTCCTTTTCAGGATCTAGATCAACACAGTATTTTGTTTGCTGTGGCAGGAAGAAAAAAAAAAAAAAACACAACATTTTTGGCATTTTTTTCTTCTGAACTGATTTTCACCTTCCCCAAACATGCATACCCACATGTGCATGCACATGGATACCCCAAACTAAGCCTGTTATTTAGCACTGCCCTCTGTGATATGCTGTTTATTTTTAACACTGCCAGAGTGGGAGGTGATACAGATGGGACCGTTGCAATGGCCATTCTCTAATCAGCAAGGCTGCAGACAGTCTTTTTATTCTGCTTACACTGCTGCAGCCTCATACTTTCCTGCCTCCTCCCCACAATCTATTGCAGCCTGGCACAGTCCAAATGATTATTCTTTTACAGTTCTTAATCTAGGGAAACACATAATAAAGTATCTCGCTTCCAAGAAAGTTCATCTAATGGCTGGCTGTTGGGGAGCACCCCGTCCGTTTCCACATAGTTCTTCCTCATTTCCAGAGTTGGGTTATTTCCAAATCCCAATTTGTGCTACTTAGTGATTTGGTTTTAGTTAGCAAGAGATTCCAGCCTCTACCCAGCTTACCCTGACAACCTTTAAGAAAACCACAGAGTGATGTAATGAGCTCATGCATGGAAAAATAAACAGCTCTAGAGAAAGCAGCAGTAGCAGCCTCAAGTAAATATTCTGCAGTCACTGGGGTTTTGAACATGACGTTATTTGAAAGGAAGAATGAGTAATATATTAAGGTTAGCAGCTGAAGACAGGTTTGTGTGTGCCTAGTTAAAAAAAAAAAGGCAAAAAAGAAAAATACCCATGGCTGTTTATTTCAGAACCTTGCTTGTGGAATGGGGGCCTGTTCTGTTTGGCTCGGGCACCCAAGCATCATGCAGGCATCTCACGTGACAGCCTTCCAGTGATAGAGCCTTCTGCTGTCAGGAGCTCTCAGTGGACAGAGTATAATTAAATGAGCTTTGAAAACAAGAACGGTGGTATTCCTTTTGCTAATATTTGCTAATATTTCCTTTTGCTAATTGAATTCACTTGGAGCCCAAACTTCAAGGCTTCTCGAAGGGAGAAATGGCTTGAAAGCTGCATGTTTCTATCTACTTTTAAGAAGAAGCAGAAGCACACCCTGCCATCCACCCCAAAGGGAGTCTGTGTATTCTTGGGTGCAGTTTGTCTCCAGAGATCTGCCCAGTGAGGTGGGGTGTGATTGTATCAAGTATACTACCAGGACCTGGGTTCTCAGGTTTGTCTGCATTCCCTCCTTAAGGTTTTTCCTGCTTTCTGGTAAAAAAAGGCAAGAAAATCCACATGGCACCCCAAAATAGCTCATCCTTTCTAGAACCCACCTAGGAAGTGATACCATTTTTCTGTATGTCTTTCTTAAGGATCAGGGATAGTGAATGCTCCTAGAGAGGAATGTACTCATGGTATGTTGCATTAGCTATGTGGAGTCTTTCTAGGGTCCTATACATTAGCAAGGAGTCTGATTTTAGCCACTGATATTGGGAATCAGTGTAATTCCTCCTGAGTCAGGTTGTCAGGTGAGACAAACCAATATATGACAGGGCAGAGCCTGCTGATTTGCCCTTAAAAAGGAATATGGCCATTTTGGTGGGATACACCAAAAATGGCTAAGGTTAGACAAATTTTTTTCTTTCTTTCTGCTACTACTAAACCAGTTGTGTTAGTGCCAAACTGACTGGCTGACTCTCCATGCCAGTTGTGTTCCTGTTACTGTCCAGGTGTCTATTACAGGATTGTAGGTTCTTCTCCAAAATTTGTGTCTGGTTAGCGTTAGTCAGGACATCAAGTGGAGGAGATGGGTGGAAGCAAAGGTTGATCTCACTTTAGGAGGGAAGCAGGATGAGAAGGGGAGGTAACCAGGCACAAGTGTGCTGTAGTGACATCTGAATAAGATGTTACAATGGCATTGGAATTGGAGAGTGTTGGTGTCTGGGAATTATATCCTAATGCTGACTGTAGTCCTCCTTGGTGAACATTCTGGAGCTTCCATCTCCTTTGGGCATAACACCTGGCAGCAGTGGCTTTTGAACTTTCCCATAGCTGAAGAGGAAAAATAAAGTGTCATGGGAGGGAACCAATAAGTCAGAAAGCTTTTGCCTTTTCTACTGTCCTCTATTAATGTGTCTTCTTTTGCTCTTGTCCTGCATTTTCACTCAGCGCCTCCCAGCACAGTGCTCCTCTGGCCTGTCAAAAATATTGGGCTAAAACTGTCACTTCACTGTCCCTCCTGGGAGAACTATTTATATTCAGACCTTTGTATTAGTTCTCCCACACCTTCTTTTTGTGAGGGTTTGGTTTGTTTTGGTTTTGAATTAATTTTAATTTAGGTTCTGGCTTGATATAAAATGAAGCAGTCTTAGAAGAAGCTCCTGTTGAGGATGACTGGTTACTAATTCCATTATACTCTCACAGCAGATCTTTATGCTCTTCTCGTGAGTTCTGCTTCCTTGCAAGCGAAAATGTGGATGTTTCTCCCTTAATTTCTATCCCTCTTTTCCCTCGGGCTCCATCTGTGGTTCAACCACCTCTTCTTGTCTTGACTGTTGCTTGGGAGGTCTCTGTTTCTTCTTCCTCCTGTAAGTTCTGAGAATGTGTGGTATATTTATGTATGTATATAATGCCCAATTGTGATTATCCCACCGTCTCAGTGTGACAGGTGTGGTGAAGAAGGGAGCGTGCAGGGGAGAGCAGAAGCAGGGAGAATGGAAGAATCTAGGACCAGGACCCTTCCCAGACAGCCAGCAAACAAAGTCATAAATAACATGCCACTGGGGACTAGTTAATCTGCTCAATGAAAAGGTGCAAAGTATACAAGTGGGAAAAATAACATTGTATAATAATCAGCATGCAACCATAGGTGTTAAACCATATGCAGCTAGGCAAATAAATGAAGCTCCCCCTGAGTGCTGTGTGATAAATCATTCCCAAAGAATTCAGTCACTCCCCCCTCCTTATCCCCCAAAGAAAGAAAACAAATTACTCTAGACATGGAGTCATAACTGCTACTCCGCAGCTGCCAGTTAAGGCAAGTGGACAGGGTGCAGTAGGAGAGGGGCAAAGACATAAGAAGCTGGGGCAAAAGGGAAAAAAACCCCAAACAACCCTTCCTTTAAAGCCGCAGAGGACTTGGAGGGGAAAGGAAATAAACTCCAGTAGCAGCAGATATTACCTGGGCAGACAGGGACAAACGGAGAATGGAGAGGTCAACTTTATGGAGTTTGTTTTGCTTTTAGCAGAAGCTGGTTCTATTGGAGAGGTTGCATTTATTTGCTGAAGTAATTCCTTAAAGTGCTTCTTGCTGTATGTAATAGCAGCCTTCAGTACAGGTTTGTGGGTCTGCACTTCAGACATCCATTTAAATGTATGTTGATGCCTGCAGATAGACTGCACTTATTGACTCTTTTTCCTGCCTCTTGAAATATTCCTGTCAATGTCACCAGAAAGATTATAACATTTCTTAAGGTGAGGTGCCACAAATAAGGAAGAACTCTTTCAAAGGAGCAGGTTGACCTGCACTCTTGATTCCCTCTGTGAAAAGTTCAGATCTAGACTTCTCTTGAAACAAAAAAGCCCTGGTAGGGCTTGCAAGTGATTTGAAAAGAGACAATTGGAGGAAAAAAGGATACAATGATACATAGATCAGTGCATCCCTAAGAGTGTCTGCTGCCCCCAGCATTGTCCAAGAAGGCAATGGATTTCGCCTAATAGAGACAAGGGTGTGAGGGAGCAGAGCTGTGTTCTAGAACTGCTGGAAAAAACTGCCCCTCCCATGAAGGCTTCCTTCTTCTGGTTCCAGGCTTAGAGTGAACAGATTCTCCACTGTGGAGGGTCTTGGAGGTGGAGTGAGTGGATAATAAGAAGGGAAATGTGTGAGGCCCTGCAGAAATATGGGCTTGTGGACCAGCAGCATGGGACACTTGAGGAAAATGTCATAGAATCATTATCTTAGAAAAAACCCTTAAGGTCATCAAGCCCAACTGTTAACCTAAAACTGCCAAGTCCACCATTAAACCATGTCCCCAAGCACCATGTCTACATGTCTTTTAAATACCTCAAGAGATGGTACTCAACCACTTCCCTGGGCAGCCTGTTCCAATGCTTGACAATCCCTTCAAGGAAGAAATTTTTTTAAATATCCAATCTAAACCTCCCCTGGCACAACTTGAGCCATTTCCTCTCATCCTGTTACATCTAACTTGAGAAGTGAGACCAGTGCCCACCTCACTACGATCTCCTTGTATGTTGACTGTGTTCTATTTACACTCAAATTGATGTCAGCAAACCTGTGAGCTGTGTTGTAAGAGTCCCATGTGTATTTTGAGGGTTTGAGACATGATTAAATGCTACCATTCTCATGTTCCCTTTTCCTTTTGCGCTTTGACAGACCACTAAAACAAGAAAGTGGTCAATGGGAACCATTGAGTACATTTTGTGGTACAGTTCAGTGGTGACTTAACTGTATGCTTTTCAGGCTATTGAAATGGCATCTAAGTAACTGGAAGTTAGTAGAAGGTCCCGAGGGTTGTCTCTGAAGAGTCAGGAAAAAAGGTTGGGCAAAGAATCCACCTTCAGACCCAAGCAAAGAGACGGGAGTATGTTTAAAAAGCAAGGCAGCATTCGGTCTCCTGGAACATGTGAAGGATTAAGATGTGTTAAACTGGCTACCCTTGTGCTGTGTGAGAGGGATGGCATTTCTCTGGTTTCTGTTGCCTGTGTAAGGCTGTAATTTGGAGAAATCCTACAAGGACGAACACTGAACTCAGCTGTAGTGTTCCTTCCCTTGTCTTTCAACCCAGAATGTGGAAGAGGGCTACCTCCATCTCAGGACACTGATGAAGTGGGAGCAATTTCTCTGTCTGTGGCTGATCTCTGAATCCCATATGTTATGTCATTGAACTTCCAAAGCCTGAACACTTTGCCAGAGACAGCTGGCTCAAACTAAATGTCCAAGAGTGAGTGCTAACACTCCTGTCAGAGGCAATTCCCTCTGCCTCCTCGTAAAGTGCTAAATACTACAGGAAAAAGCTGATCTGTCATTACATGAAGAGACTCATCACGCTATAAACCTGTCTCTCTTCCCCGCTTTTACTCACCAGCAGTAGCATAAAAAAAGAATGTTACTGTAGTTAGGAAGACTAGTCTGAAATACTCTTTACCTGCCTGTGACAGTTTTCATGAGCTTTCTATTTGGTGTCCTATAATTACATGCTTACAGTACTGTAAAAATAGTGTGCTCGTATACTCCAGCCAGCAGAGGTGGGCAAGTTCTCCAACAATTGCTGTGCTGGTTGTTCCAAGCACTATTAAAAACAGGTGTGGAAGTGAAAATAGTTTCCCAGTAATGTTAAGGCTCCAGTGGAAACACCTATGGCTTCTTACTTTATTGAATAGCATTCCTGAGTGTGGAAAGAGTGCAGTGAGAAAGGAGTATAGGGAAAATGAATGAGTGTGCTCAGACAGGTGGCTTATCTCAAAGGTAGGGATGCCACAAGCCTAAACAGTGTTTAGGAACTATGTGAAATGGAAAAGAGTAGTTAAGGAAGAAAAAATGCAGACTCTGGGCAGCTTCCTCTCAAAATCAACAGGGCAGTGTCTAAGGTTGAAAGCTTTTCTACTGCTGAGGAACTGTCCTTTACTGATAAAGTAAAGAACTGATGAAGGCTGCATTTTGGTGCCAAACTCTCTCTGCTCAGACTGTGGAAACTGTTGTCATTGTGAAGGTACTGCATAGCTACAGTTGTCATACAGAATTTGGACACCAGGTGCATTAGACAGATCAAACCCCAAATTCTGGAAACTTAAACCAAGTCAAATATTTTCAAGGTTTTAGGCTGTATTTGCAAAGAGGTTGCCTCAGTCATCTAGGATCTGCTGGAGCTTCTTAGTCTGTGTGAAGAGACTGGAAAAGACCTGAAAAGGTCACTTGGGGTTTTTTCCTCCCCTGTTTTAAGGGGTCTTATCCAATTAACAGCAGCCCTGATGTGTGTATGCAGTTCCTAATGCAGTGACAGGGATCCTGCTGACTCTTCCAGTGAGTGAATAGTGAATCACCAGGACTTTTTTTATTTCAAACCTAAGTCTCCTTTCTCCAAGTAAGCTGACTGCTACTTGAACTACCCATGGGGAAGAAAAAAAAATGATCTGTGACCATCTTTTTTTATATAACAGCTTTTATGTCTCAGAAGACTGAATGTCATCCCTAGACTAAACAAATGGAATTCTTTCAGCCTTTTCTCATAGATCAAGTTTCCTAGACCTCTGCCTGTTCCTTTTGCTCTCTCCTGCACTCTTGCCAAATGGTCCACCTCTCCCTCAAAGTGCAGTGCCCAGAGCTGGACACAGAGGTGATTTAAAGGCTCACCAGTCCCTGGTGCCTGGTTCTTATGGGAGGCCTCTGTCCCTACATCCCACAGCTAGATTTACCTGGTTTTATTTTTTTCTTGTTGTTTGCAGTGTCATGAAGTTGCAGACTTTTTTGTGGTCTACTGAAGCTCCTGAGCATTTTTTTCCAAATCTTGCTGTCTCGCCAGTAGTTTCCTCTCCATGTATGGGATTTATTCTTTGCTGGTTGTTATGGTTTGTACTTATATGTTGCGATCACACTGATCTAAAACCATTTATCAAGATGACTTTGAATTCTTTCCTGAATTTCACTCTGTAAATTGGATACTATGATCCATTAGCCAAATCAGTCGTTTAATTTGATACAACACAAGTCTCATGATCACTTTCAGTACTAAAGAAAGTTTCTCGGAGACAGCACAGGGAACTATGTTTCACAGAGAATTTCTGAGACCTCTCTTTTTGTAGCATGTTTTTCTTAACCTGCCATGTTAGGCAACTATCTCATAGTAATTGTATGTAGTCTAAATTTTCATCATTTACTTATAAGAATGGTACAACTCATAATACACTCTAATGAACCAGAATTTAATCAGAGCTCTAATGCATAATGTATGAAAGTGCAAATATTGGCAATTTTTTGCCAGAATGTAGACATAAAAAAAAATTATTCTCCTTCTGCCATCCTTCAGCTCTTGTGGCTAGCTTTAGGAAGGCTAACACTGTGTTACTGACTGCTTTCAGAGATGTGGTGGTAGAAGAAGCCCAAGCCCTGCCTGAGAGACAGTTGAGTTAGAATTAGGGACAGGCAGCTTTCAGCTGGCAGGTTTCATGATGCACAGGTGTGGAGCTTTATTCCTCTGTGATTTGGAAACCATGTGGTGTGGACTCCTTTCCTAGCTGGGCAGCACCCAATGCCCAGAGGTTCTGCAAAGTGAGCACAAGTTGTACATCAAACTGTCCCTCAACAAGTTCACTCGAATTCCTGAGACGGTGCTTCATTCAGCCATTCCTCCTCATTTCAAGCAAAAGGGTAGATATTGGATGGGCTTCTCATCACACAACACTGGCGAGAGTGCAGTGCAGGTTTATCCCTTTCAGCAGAAGGAAAATGACAGGGGAAGGATGTGTTCCTGGATAACTGAAGTTTAATGAGCCACCTGGAACAATACATCTTTAAAAATTGTAAGCCACCTGTTAAACCTTTGCATTGTACTTGTTCAGCACTGGAACATGTGGTGATCTCTGTTTCCTCTGTAAGCCTATGCCTTGAGAAATGAAACTGAGTGAGTACCAAGGTAAAGCAAGGACCGGTCAACTGGTATAGTGTTGGGAGCACCTGCGAGGTTTGTTTTTCTCTTTACCTTTTCTATTAGCCAGAGTTCCCTGGAAGGACCACGGTCCCAGACAGAACAGGGTGGAGCGGGCAGCAGCGCTGGTGACTAACGGAGGCGCGGAGAGATTTATGCCATCCCCAGGAGCCATATTTGCTCAGCTGTTATTGTGCTCCCGGTAAACACAGAAGGGGTTGTTTCTCTGTCTCCACCCACAGCCCTGCTCGGGGGACAGGCAGCTACTGCCTATTCACCGTCTTGCTCCCTCCTGCATGTGCAAACCCAAGGCTTTTCAAATTCCTCTTTTCCCTCTGAGGCAGAAGGATGCAGATCTGAGCTGCTGATAAGACCTGTGCCCAACTTTCTGTGCAGAATGAGGCTGTGCTTTCTGCCCACAGCTTTTGTAAGTCCTGTAAGGGATGAGGCACCTGCTCTCCCAGAGCAGACTGGGTCCTATTTGCATTAGAGCTCCTTTTATGCAACAGAAAAGTACCTTTAAGCTACAGGCTATGATAAAATAACCAGTTCAAGGCTTCTCTTCTGTGCCACAGTAGTGTAAAGACAGGCTAAATAAAAATGAGAAATCAAGCCTGTTTGAATTAAGCTTTCCTGGGAGACAGGCAAACACTTTCTCTCACTGAGAGAAAACCTGAGGCACAAAGACACTTTTGGGTTGTCACAGGATGTCAATAGGGACTTGGCACTAGATATCCGTACTGCTGCCTTTTGTTTGGTTCTGCACTAGTTCCTCACAGAGGGCAAAGCTGGGAGCTGAACAAAAAAAAATTGGGAGAGGCATATGTTTGATTTTTTTGGAATGGTATTTTGAAGTCAGATCCCTGTTGCAGCACTAACAATGGGGATTGGTCAAGAATCTGTCAGTAAAAGATCTTTTCCTCGTCTTCTGCTGAATGCTTGTTCATTAAAACGGAAGCTTTTTGTAGGAACTCCATGGGAAAAGTTTCCCTGGTTCAGACAGAATTTCTGGTCAAAAGAAATGAGAGGGGGGAAGAGAAGGAAATCTGCCCTGCTTGGCATGTCCCGTGTCTCTGGGGTTAGGCTATTTGCATAGGTTCATTGGGGCTGGGCAGAAGCACAGAGGGGAGGTTAGACCCTCTCTTTTGCCTGCTTTGGAAGAAGGACTACTGTCTCTCAAGGATGTAGGGATTTCTCCAAGGTGATTGGTTTTGATGTCGCAGTCTCCCTCTTCTTTTAGTAAGAAAAAAGTTGGGTGCAGAAGTGCAATATTCAAAGAACAGGCCACTGTGGTTGGGTGGCAGATCTTCCTTATGTCCCACCCTAATGACCCACAGCATCCTTGCAGCTCTGGTGACCAATGCTTGGTCCTTTGGCTCTGATGTGTCAGGAGGGTGGCTGGGGAAGGCTGCCTCATCCCCAGAGCAGCGTGTTGGCTGCATCCAGCCTTGCAAACTGAGCATGAGAGTTGTTAAGCACAAGCCTTTGGTTAGATGCTGTTAGACACCCTCTCTTCTCAGCTTTGTAAGGTAAACAAACATCCCATCCCTTTAATAACCGCCTAGTTTATTAGACAGTCAGATGAATCCCTTACCTCATCCATCATTTTTGTTTTTATTGTGCAGGGACTGGATGTATGTTTGAATGTGTGTACTTAAGGGACCAGGAATGAGAGACCTTTTTATGAATCTGACCATGAATTTCTCAGAAGGCCATTACTAGGGGAAAATTGTTGCATAAATAATGTACAACTTCAGATGTCCAAGCCCTGTTTTCCTGCAATAGCTCATGGCTTTGGAGACACTACTTTTAAAAATGTTTTAAGGAGTGTTAGAAGCAGTCAAGAGTAAGAAGGAACAGTTAGCGTTTTAGAGTTGAGCAATTAAAGTAAAATGGATATTTCTGCCAGTGATTCTCTCCTTCATGTGCGCATGCATTCCCTATCAGGTTTTTTTTTGCTGTCCTTGGATTTGTTGTAGTCTAGATTTGCTACAGTCTCCTGAAGGTTTCGCTCCCCAGCAACATCAGGTTGGCAAGTGTTACTCAGTTTCTTTGCTGATAGTTAAGTCAAAGCAGAGATGGCAGAAAACAGGAGAACGTGACAGTGCTTTTAAAATAAAAAAGAGTGTAATAATATTGTTGGTCCTGGGAAGGCTGTTTGTGTCCCATGACTTTCTGTCTGAAATGTTCTTCTCTAAATGTTTAATATAGGAAAAGAAAGAGAACCTTTTTTTCCCCTATCTTTCTGTGCCTGTAACCCCCATTAACTCAAACAGGGAATAGACTTATAAGTACCCTGCACGTATAATAAATATATGCTTCTTTCTAAGATGACAGCTTAATTTCATAGCTGGCACTAAACCTTCTAGCTTGGCCATAGACTTTCAGTGTCCTCCATAAACCTGGCCTTGGCAACAACAGTAAAGTTTCCAGTAAGCAGTCTGACTGGAACAGGCTGACTTCAGTGTCCTGGAGCTGGGATAGCATTTGATGGTCCCTTCGTTACCCACGAGACCGTCTTTCAGGGTGCCAGTGTGCGCCGTTCATGCCAAGACCCATACGAGGGAAGCTGATGGTATGGATTTCACAGCTGATTTTGCTGTCTGTTGAAATATACCCCGACTACTAATATTCATGTTTATTTTTTAGGGGAATTAAGTGCTATTAGAGTGGTAGCCTGGAGGACAGAGCCTCTCCAGGGGCTAGTACTAGTTAATATTTTATTAGTAGACAGATGTCACTGAAGGAACTTTCCAGAAGGCTGCTGTCAGAGCCTCCATTTAGAGTCAATGTTTTTGCTGTTCTGATCCCCTCTATCTCAGGGAAGGTATGGTGGATCTCCAAAGGGTTCTGAGAAAGAACTGGGTCAGGTGGGACTTTCCAGCATGTAAGAGATGAAGTAGAAATCTGTATAGCAGTGACAGGTAGGGAGAGGGAGGTAAACTGTTCACTGTTTCATCCTCCAGAAGAACTAGGGGCAGCCAGCAAAAGTAGTTGGAGCCAGGTTTAGATCACACCGAAGGATGTGGGGTGTTCCATACGCAACGCAGCAAGCCACAGAACTACAGGATGCAGGATGTCATAGTCAGTAAAAGTTTATAAGGGGAGACATGACAAATTGACGCAAAGGAAAAACCATTGTTACTCACTAAATACAAACTCCCTGTCTGTCTCTGCAAATTTCTGATCCACAACTGGTTGAGACATGCGATACAGGCAGGAAAGAAGTACATGCTTGTGCTGTTCCTCTGTTCTCCTCTGAGCTTCTCCTTTTGACCATGGCTGTAGTTGAAACATACGAGTTGGGCCTTTGGTTTGTCCCAAGGTTTATGTTTTTCAGGATATAATGGGACAGATTAAGACTTTCATAGTGGCTACTTCTAGGTGCATGCTAGAAATGAGAAAAATCTGATCTCCCTGCTATTTCTGCTGTACTGCTATCAGTGACAGGGCATTGAATACTGGTCACGATGCTGCATTTTGAATCATTATACCTATTTGACGTTGACTGAAAAAAACCTGTAAGATTTGTTTCACTCAGCCCTTAAACACCATTCAAACAGGAGTGGCTACCAGTTAGTTCTGTATTCTGTTAGCAAATACTGTGAATATTCATTTCCAACAAATTTCTATTAATTTGTGCAGAGACTTTTTTTTCCCATTTTTGGGTGTGTATGTACATTTATTCTGTATAATTTGCATACCTAAGTGCAAATGTATGCAAAATAAGATACTAACTCATTAAAATACATTTATTCTTTCTTTTTTTCTTGATTTCAATAAAAGTGGCATATTTTATTTTTATGACACGCACCCCCTTTATTTTTTTCAGAGACATTTTTAGTGCTAGTTTTGCAAGACTCAACGGAGTTGAGAAATCTTGGTTTGACTTTGTGCACTCAGGAAGCTTTGGGGATTTAGATAGAAAAATTTCTGGAATGTAGTTCTCTTCAGCAGGTTTTTTTTTCCTTTTGCTTATTATATAAAATGATGATGGGGAGTTCTGCCCCTGCTTCTGCTTCCCCAAGCTGCATTGAATGATTCTCCTTACCTGAGGGCCAAGGTGTGAATTGCCATCAGCAGACCATGGGCAAGCAGGGGCCCCTCATGATGTAAGTGGTTTGTTAAGGAGCCTGCAGACCTCTCACTCAATGACTCCTCTGTCCACGTACAGCTTGGGAACAGTCACGGGGCCTTTTTTTCAGATGTGAAATCTGTCAGCAAAGTGAAGTCAGCTTAAATATCAGCTGAGGCTTGAGCTCCTTTTCAGTTTTTGTTGACTTTATCCCCTCCTGCTCTTTCCTGATCAAGTTTCTCTCTGCTTGAGTCAGACTTGCCGACACTTAAAAGTTTTTATTCTGTGTTTCGGTTGTGTGTGGCAAAGTTCAGGTGCCCTTCATATTCCCAGGCTCAACAATGGTCTGAGGAGAGGGAGACCATTTTGGGTATTTGGTACTCCTTGGCTGCTACAGTTTGATTAGAAAGCAGTAGAAGTGGTTCTGTTACCCAAAGCATGCTGTACTCAGGTGATGCTGTGCAGACCCTCTGGAATTCTTTTTTCTGTTGTACCTGCTGCTACTAAGCTGAGGAATTCTAGTTGTGAATCAGAATCCCTTCTGCTCCCCAAATACAAAACAAAAATTGCTCTCTGTGCCAGCATTTATCACCAGAATATAAGAATATATGACTCATGGGGTACAGATGGGCAGGTGAAATACAAGGGAGCAGTGAGCATGTGTTAGTTGTGTGCTGAGCCTGCCCTGGGGGCAGGATGCTGAGGCCATGCCGTGTATGCTGGCTGACCATGCAAACATCTGCAGGTTTGGAATGAACCTGTGGTGTTCTTGCCTGTCAGTCTAAAAGTATTTTATGTATTGAAAGCCTGAGCAGATTCTGGGCTGTGGCAAGGAATTTCAGATGTTGTGGCTTATTGATAAAAAGAAAAGAACAAACACAGTAAACTGCAAGGGAGAGGAAAACTAGGAAAGGAGAGAATAAGGGTTCCTGCTTATGGTTTTTGTCACTCTCCTAAAGAAAAAAGTTAGGAGTTATATTGTTGTCTTCTTTTACCCTAGACTTAAACATGTTTTAAATCCTGTGATCAGCCTTGACTGCTTTCTGTCCTACATGCATGCTTTTTTTTTTCTCTGTGATACCTTCAGTGGTTTCCAAAGTTGAAATAATTTTCCTACTTCTGAAAGGGCCAGAATGTTTGAAAGCTTGTAATTGAGAACTTCTGGCTGTTGAGCTTGAGCCAATTAGGTCTTAATGTCCCATGGGTACTCTGTGCATCTCTTCCCTCTTTAATGGCTGGTCTACATAGGAGGCAGCAGCCTGCCACTTCTCCATGCACCCATCACTGTTCTGCAGGTGGTGGTTGAGAGGACATATTAGGGCTGAAGGTGCCAGGCTGGCTGCAGAAGCCACTTTGAGGCTTCCCTCTGTTCTTTGGTACATGCCATCTGCCTGCTCTGCTCTCTAGTTAATGATGTCTTTGGAAAACCTTCCCTGTGTAATAAACTATTAAGGGATGGGGTCCTACCTACCCTTTGGTAGGTAGAAATGTTGGGTGTCCTTTGTTTTCCAGGTGAAGACAATGGTGGAGTGTGCTGGAAAGGTGATGGCAGCATAGGTAGAATGGGATATCCCATTCTGTTCTCTGCCGAGGTGCATGCATATGCCCTGGATAAGGTGGTGTTAAAAAATAACCTCTGCATCCCTTGGGATCATGCTGGAGAGATGCTATTGAGAGGAAAGACTGCATTGCAGTCTGGAGAAAGAGATGGTGGGGCAGGGTGGGGTGTTTGCCTCCTTAGTACATGAAAACATCAACTGGAAAATGCTTACCCCATGGCTGCAGTAGTAGTGAACTATTGTTATCTGATAGCTCTGTTCCAAAACCCAGGTGGATGGGAACAGTTTTTCTTGCTGTTCCTGGCTTGCTGGGCAGTTGGCAGTCAATGTCTATAAATCCATAATCTTCTTGTGTCACAGCTAAATGTAGAAGGAAGCTCTCAACCCAGAAGTCCCTGAGTCCTTAAGGATGTAGACATAGTGGCGTTTGCTGAGAAGGAAACAGGCCCAAAGGTCTCCTAATGTGAACGATACCCATATCCAGCTGATCTAAGAAAGGTGATGTTGGTTTGACTTTTTTTCTCTTCCCAACCTCTCTCCCGTTTTCCAGAGAAAGTTCACTCCTGTGACCAGGAAAGGCAGAGTGCCCTGGAGGAGGCCAGGCAGAACCCCCGCGAGGGTATCGTCATCCCTGAGTGTGCTCCCGGGGGGCTCTACAAACCAGTGCAATGTCACCAGTCGACTGGGTACTGCTGGTGTGTCCTGGTGGACACGGGACGCCCCCTGCCTGGTACTTCCACTCGGTAAGAGCTATAGGCCCAGTGAGATGCCTCTCTGGAGAAGATGAGATATAAAAAAATACTGTTGTTATATCATATAGGTTACTAATTCTAGAGCAGTCAGCTCTGTACTACCTTCCTTAGAGCTAGCAAATGCTGTATGTGGTCTTTCCTATAGAATGTTACTGGGCAGCTCCCTCTCTGTAGGAGTTGATGCATCGTGACTACTGCCCTAAATTTCCTATGTGTTGATTATTCATGCAAAGCTTTTTGGTGGTAGCAGGTTTGCTCAAGAATACAGATCAGGGCACGAACAGTGAAAAGACACGGGGCTTTGTTGCATTATCCTCCACTCTACATTTCCATGCTGCAGCCACTTGGATCCTGACCAATATAGATTTAGAAAACTGCTTGGTTTTGCATTAATAGATTTTAAGTCAGTGTCAGGTTTTTCTTTAAGTTACTCTGTATCTTAAAGCTATCTAGGGAATTTTTTCTAATTTGGGGGTTTGGAAACAAATCGTGGGTGCAGCAAGTTATAAAAAGAAGCCAGTAGGAGCTGGGACCTAAACTCTGCTAGGTAACAGTGATACTGCAGAGCATGAACAGCTTTGGAAAAAAGCTCAGCCTGTGCCCAGAAGATTGGAAGAGGGCTTTGTGCTGTGTATGGGTTTAGGTTGGTAGCTGGTGCTGGACTTAAGAGTGTACTCTTCCTTCTCTCTCTACTTCTGGGGCTGACTGTCCCTAAGCAAACAGCTGCTTGGGGATAATATTTCTTCTGCAGGTTTATTGGTTTCCCCTGCACTAAGCAGGTAAGACACAACCCTTTTGCAACCATCGGATGACACTAAAGCTATGTCTCATGGTTTAACATCTGCTGTTCTCCTTTTTCAGCTATGAGACCCCAGTGTGTGAAAGCGATGCCAGATCGAAGAGCACAGAGATTGATGATCCATTCAAGGACAGAGAACTTCCAGGTCAGAGAGGAACAAGAACCAGTCTCTGCCTTCTTCCTTTTCTCACCTTAGGACTCTTAAGAGGCCAAGAATATTGTTGAGGAGATGGGGGATTTCCCTTACCATGCATGTTTTACCATGGGTTTTATTCAGTGTTATTTTGGATCACCTCCAGTTGCAGCAGTGAACTGGAAAAGACTGGGAATGTCCTGGGGACCGGTTTATTGCCTGTCTGCCCTTTGAAAATATGTCTGGGATCAGAATTTTTAGGAAAGAAACCTGGATTCCTGGACGTCCCCTGGGGAAAGAACGGACTCAGCATTGAAAGTTCTTCATTGAAAGCCTGGCCAGGACAGGATCCTTTCCATTTAGCAGGACTTTTCAGCAGCTTGGTGTCCCCTTAGCAACGAAAGAAGATACAGCTGGCAATTGTCAGTGGACCAGCTGGCTCCCTGACACTGCCCAGACCAGGCAGGGCAGCATTCCTGGTGCACTAAGGTCCCTTAACTAGTGCTGTCTTCTCACTTAGCTGGTCTTTATACCTCATTTTTTGCCTGGGACCCACTTTATCTCCTGTCGCTGCTTGTTTTATATTCTGCTTTTCCCCTTTAACAGAGTGACAAGCCATAATTTACTGTTTGCTTACCTTGCTTATGCTACGAAGATGTGGTGGGCATTGATGTCTGTGCAGCTCTTAAAAATGCTATCCTGTCTGCGTGTGCTCTGGTTTTTCCTTCACAATGCCTTTCTAAGAGCAGAGTGAGGGACTTGTCACCCATTGCTCTCCTGGGGTGAGGGCTGACCACTTGAAATAGAAGGGGTCCCTCCCATGAAAGAGGTGGACTTTCTAAGAACTCTGCAGACAAAGAGCTGGTAGCTCTGGATCAACTGTTTTCCCCTGGCGTTTTCCAAGGCTAACATGAAGTGAATTGTCCCTGAGCAGGTTAGCAAAGAAAATGAGATTTGTTCCAGATTTACCTTCTGTGTCTCCTAATTCTCTTCCTCCTGGCTCCTAACCTTGGGCCCTATAGCTTTTTGTTTAGCAGATCTGACCTCAGCTGGGCTCTTTTCTATGCAGCTCCTCGTTTTCACAAGTGATGTAGATACTTCCTATCTGTCTCCCTCTCATATTCAAATGAAATTGGCCAATTGGTTCAAGTATTACTTTGAGTGGTAGGAGGAGGGAAACCAGCTAAATGATTGCATTAAGTCTCATTTCCTTAGGAAATCATGCTAAAATAGAATAACCTTACTTCTGTTCTTCTCCATTCCCTTCTCCCCTTGCTTTACTGCCTCTCCCAGCATTTTCACCCTGCCTCTCTAGAACTCCTGTGTGAAAATCCTTTGTTCTTGGGCTTTTTCTTTCTGGTTTCTCAGGAAGGCAGAATGGTTTGATTTCCCTTCTCCCTCCCCATCTGCACTGCAGTTGAACAAGGGGACAAGAACTGCTTGACACAGAAGAGGACACATGATGCTCTGTAGCTTAGTGGTCTGGTCCCAGCATCGGACTCCAGGAGAGCTCCCCTCTCAGTTCAAGCGACTTTTCTGTTGCTTGAGTAAACTGTTTAGCTCTGTGCTTGGCTGCATTGGTTGCCATGATGGCTCCTGTCACTGAAAATACTCTTTTCTATGGACAGACTAGGAGATGGAGGATCTCATCTTGGTTAGTCTCTCTGAGAGATGCTGTGCTGCATGATCTTTTGATGCAGACCTGGGGTTGGTTTGATTAGCTGCTCTTGGACGCAAGGATTCACTGTTGAGCCAGATCTGCAGGGGGTGAGAGAGGATGTTTATTTTTACAGCTCCCCTGCACACCCCTTAGTTCTTAGAAGATGTGAATTTTAAGGAAAACTGCTGCGTTGATTTGAGTCTGATCATTCCATTTGCACTCAGTTATGTAAGGGAGACCCCGTACCTTATTCTTCTAGAGGTTCTCCCTTTCTTCAGACTCCCAGTGCTGCAGGCAGTGTGTTCTTGGCCTGTGTGAAGGAACCCTGCAGAGGACAAAGCCGGGGAAGCATAAGTCCAGATCCTTGCACACCTACACATACCCTCTTCACAAAATGTCATAAGAAAGAAAGAAAGAAGGAAGGAAAGTGTTGCTTGCACATAGCAAATGGCAAGCTGCTAATTCCTGTAGACGGTGAGATGCTGAGGCCCCAGGGAGATGACTTCTAGCAAAAGGGTTTTCAACCTTCTCATTACTGCAACAAAAAGCTCCTTTAAGAGAGTGGTCTACTCTGGCTGCCATAGCAGCTTACCCATTACAATGCTGACATTTTCTGGACCATGTGCCAAACGAGTGCTGAGGGGTGTGCGTGTGTGTAATGCACATAATATGGAGACAGGCGAGGGACTGTTGGTTAGCTGTTGCAGAGAACAGAGCCTGTAATACTGCAAAGGAGGGAGTTTTGTCAGATCAATTTTCAAGCTGCTTTCAGCTGTCAAGGGATTACAGTAAGTTTCTGGTGCTCCGTTTGGCATACACGTGCTTCTCTGCTTGTCGGAGAAAAGCAGAAAGTGTTGACACTGGTATATGTTGCTGGGACAGGCTGTTTTCTCATGTCAGCTGATTAATCAGCTTACTGACTCATAGTTGCATGGTGGTTTGGAGAAGGAGAGAGGTGAAGGATGTGGTGATGGCTTTTTTGTCACATCCAGAGAAGACAAAAGGATGGGAGGTGATGGGTTTTGGACAATAGTTTTGGAGGTGGTGGGTTGAAATTAAGTACCTCCATTTCTTGATAGGCTAGAGCAATTGCTGGAGTATTAATATGGTAGTAAATGAAGCATGCTTTTGCTCCTTTAAGAAACGGCATAGATTGACTCATAAAGGTGAGGAGATGGAGAATTTCGTCTCAGCTGTGTCATCATAGGCTGGCACTGTTAGGGATAGGAGGCTCTGTCACTCTGTGGTTATGGTGGTGGGGAACTAGACGGCCTCAGCACTAAGTAATGGAAATGGTTACCAAGCTCATCTTCAGCTCATTTTGTCCCCCTTAAGCCAGGAGTGACTGGGGGGGATTACCATGTGTTGACTTAGACTGATGTATTTCTGGTGCAGTGTGATCATGCGAGGAACTGAATTATTGTGGTAGCTGCTGGCAGGCAATGCTCTCTCTGCCTGAAGAGGAGAGTGCAAGCAGCAGTCCTCGCTTTGGCCCCTGCTTTGGGAAGTTTTAAGCTGTCAGTTAAGACCTCAGAACAGCCATGCTTTTGAAGGAGGATGACACAGGAGGTAATGAGTTGTTTTGCAAACTTCTCTGCAAGTGTCACCATGGGAACTCCCTTCTGCCAGGCGCTTCCAGCACATCCCTGTGGTTATTCTGGTAGAGAACTGGGAGAGGCCATAAAGCTAACCACACAGTCTTCCTGCCAGATATTGTTGGTGACCCTGTGTGTGCCTGGACAAAAGCTGCAAGACAAATTACCACACAGAGAAACCCATTGAGGGATTCTTCTGCCCTTCCTTGGGGACTGTGATGATGGCTTTCGTGTTAGAAACAAAGGAGGTTCTGGCTGATCCTTGCTGAACTGGGGTAGGAGACCAATCCTGTGCGTTAATTGCATTAAACCTCCTCTTTTCTTTCTGCAGGCTGCCCAGAAGGGAAGAAAGTTGAATTTATTACAAGCTTACTTGATGCTCTGACTACGGACATGGTACAGGCTATTAACTCAGCAGCACCTACTGGGGGTGGGAGGTGAGTCCAGAAAGCACTCAAGCTGAATGCCACCAAGGTGGCTGCAGGGCTCTGGGTGTCCCTGAGGTGGGGGTGGGAGGAAAGGGGGTTGCTCTGCGCTGGTTCAGGTTCCTCTGAGTTGCTGGGAATGGATCTGAGGCTGCATCTTCAGAGGCTGCTCTGTCCTGTCATCCCAGCCCTGCCTGCTGCCTCCTGCCCCTCCTCCCTGGCAGCTGCTCCGCCATAAAGGTTAGTATAGCCCATTTGAAGTGTGAAATGAGAGCACAGTGGGAGGAAGTGGCTTGTTCTTTTGTCCCCTGGTGCATGAAAAGACCTAATAAAATGCAAATGGATTGAAGGAGACCGTGTGGCCTAGTGGCTACCACAGGGAGTGAAGAATGCGACCCGAATTCTTGGCAGTACCAGTGCTGTGGTTTTGCTGTGGGGCCGGAGCCAGCCCGCTGAGGAGGAGAGGAGCTGTTTTTCATGGCCCTCCCCTCTGACCGGCTGCCTCTTCATGCCGCCTGGAAGGAGCAGCAGGTCAGGCCTGTTGAAGAGATGGGCAGAAGTTTCTGGGGGAACTGGAGAAAAGCTGAGGTCTTGTCTCCCCCTTCTGCTTGGTAACAGCAAATTCCCTTAGCGCAGCAGCTGCAGCACTATGGCAGGGCAGAGAAGTCACTGAGAAGGGACTGTGATTTAAAAAGATGTAAAAGAAGTGCTATATTGCTTTAGCTATGCAAGGCTGCTATGATTCTGGATTCCCCTGACTGTAAGGGGAGTCAGTGCTAGTTTAGCACAGAGGGATGCCATGGCGAGTGATGGGCTCATCTTCATAGGGGTGCAGAGATGAAGGAGGTGCCTCTGTGCACGTGTTACTTCCATGGGTTTCGCTCCACCCTGTTGAATCATAGAATCATCTGGGCCGGAAGGGACCTTCAAAGGTCATCTAGTCTGACCCTCCTGCAGTCACAGGGACACCCCCAACTAGACCA
>BJBW01004990.1:1749-24304 GCA_004320125.1 Scolopax mira
CCTGGGCAACCTGGTCTAGTTGGGGGTGTCCCTGTGATTGCAAGGGGATCAGACTAGATGACCTTTGAAGGTCCCTTCTGGCCCAGATGATTCTATAATTCTATGATTCTGTGATCTATAGCAACAATACCTCCAAGTGTGTGAGCTGTGTTGGAAGCAAGGTGGACGACAGCAAGAGCGGGGAGGGATAGGATGCTGGGCACCTATGCTGCCTGGCTGGCCAGACTCAGGAAATCATTGGAAAACAATCCCAGTTTTGTTTACACCAGGTGAGCCCATACCAAAGTCACACAAAGGATGTCACAAGTACTTTTGCGGCCACACAGAGCGCCAGAAGAAACCCGCTGATAAGAACTAATCACGCCCCTTGACATAGCCAGAGCCTATTTGCTCAAGTTATTTCAGTTTCTGTTCCTGTTTCTAAATGGCAAACAACAACCACGGCCCTCATTATCAGGCCAGTATCACTCCACCTCCACCGCCTCTTGCAAAATGTGGGTGTAGAATAACACGGGCTCCTAACAGTTGCATGCAATTCCATTTGAAGTTTTGCACACACACAGCAGAGAGAGGTGGTGGCATCATGCAGACATCCATTTCTGTCCCCTGTGCACCTCAACAGCACTGATAGAAATAAAGCTTTGCTTCATCTCTTCCTCTGAACACACGTGCAACTAATATTGCAACCTTAAACGAACCTAAATTATAAAAGGACACATTTTGCTAATTTGTTTGCTTTCTCTGCAGATGTTTGTAACAGAGGACAGACAGCTAAAATGTCAGTTGATTTCTCACATTCTCCTTGAACAAAACTTATTGCCTGTGCCAGTCAGAACATGTCCTTTCATTTTGCTTTTCTCCAAGAGGTAACCCTGAAGATGGAATGAGATTTTCCAGACAGAGAAAACGGGATCAGTCCCTTGCTATGTCATTGAGCTGTCAGAAATTAATGGAAATATGATTTAAAGTATAACACAGGCAGACAGCGACTCACCAAAACCCCTTTGCTTCTAACCAGCCTCATTTCCTTTTTATTTTCAGGACAAATGATTCCTTAGCAGGGAAAATGAACGGGAGAACAATCAGGTACTAATAAAAAAAGGATTAAACCGAGGTACAGCAAGTTAATTCATGCACAACAGATAGTCTTTTCTTATAAAAATATGTGCTTGACCTTGCTGTTGTGACACTGCACTATGAAAATACAATGCTTCAAAGTTAGCGGGAGATCAACATTGTCTATATAGCAAAGGCCATTTGGCTTCCTCAGCATATATATGTCTTGGAGAATGTAATGGAAGTCTCAATGAAGGCAGTCAGTCAATGGGAGCACTGTGTGTTTGCTACTGGTGGATCAAGGTACTCGTCTGCTCCTCCATCAACCTCACCTTCTGTTCTTCACTTGAGCATCTCTGCTCCTTTTCCTGGATAAATACATTTGTGTTTCAGAGGAGGTTGTATTGTGTCCTTGTACACAGGCTCAAGGTGTCTGTAGAAACATCGCACTGAGCAAGGGGCTGTAAAAGGGGCCTTTGGGGCCAGAACTGGAAACCTGCCCACTATCAGTCCAAGGAAAACTATAGAACCCACAGCACCCCTCAGATGAGTCGCTCCTGTCTCAGCCACAACTCACAGCTGGCTCAGAGTAGGCCCCACACATGATCACAGTCACTGTCCTTCACCTTCCTCTCACCAAGCTGCAAAGACCTGGAGCTGAGCTACAAGAAAAGTAATCATTCAGGAACAAATTTATCTCTGTTCCCGAGTAATTCACCCTTGTTTCTGAGCAAAACGTGAAGTTTCGAAAGCTTGTTAGTCCTGTTGGTGGCTTTTGAGATCCACTCTCTCTCTTAATGGAGTGCAGTCTCTTTATATCTGGTGGTAGAACCACGCACCTTGAGAAAAGCATCCCCAAGTGCTTGATGAGCATCAAGAAAATATGCAGAAAGAAGTGCATCTCCATTGGTATAAATGCAACTGCATGTGTAAGCTGATTGTCATACTTATGTAAGAACGTAATAGGGAGTATCACTTCATCATGAAATTTAAGTGGAGGATTAGGAAGCAGTCTATTCTAGATTCTTTGAACTGAAATTTAAGTTTGAACAAGTCTTCAAACTCTTTGTTATTTTGATTTTCCATTTGTAAAATGGAGATAATAATTATCCAATTAATCCTTGGGCTCGGTACTTCACGATGCCACGTATTATCGATTGTATCTGGCTTCTGGAAGGCATCCATCACTGCACGAGTAGTCACTGCTTTTATTTCTTCTTGAGTACAGAAAAATAGAGACCACCACAATATTACAACTAATTTTCTACAGTGGTGCTGAGGACAGAATGAGGGTGTAGTCTAGAGGGTCAATAAAGTGCACTTGGTATCTGCTGGAAGATCTGGTGGTGTTCCTCCTGGCAATCTGTGCTCTGTGACTGAGCAGCTGGAGCACAGCCATCACCATCAGTACGTGCTTGTCACTGAGATGTCTCCGTTGCTCATCCCTGGAAAAATGCTCCTTGCTCAGGCAAGAAGCTGCTCAAAGTGAGCTGGGGGCACGCAAGGGTCACTGATTATTTCTGAGGCTTCAACACCCAGAGCAGAGAGCTAGTGAGAGCTGACCCCAACCTTTGCCCAAATCTTAAACCAAACCTGAAGTAAATTCAGTTAACGTTCGTTTCCCCACACTCATTGTGGATGAGAGCAGGGTAATGTGCAACTGGATGACTCTGCTCTGGTTAGAGCCAGCAAGGACCAGAAAGTCCAGTCTTAGGACACTTTAAGGCTGATTCCTGGAAAAAAGGGAAGTATCCACAGCTCCAAGGCACCCTGAGAACCGGTGTAAGCTCTGCCCTCTCTTATCAACATATCTCATTCATTACAAGTGTTGTGTCAGCTCCACTGTGCTACTTAAGAGAGTTAAATCCTACACTTAAAATTATTTCCAACACAGTCTATCACTTGTATTATAGGATACGATGCATCAGTTTGTTTGTGATAGTTAAATTGTAGTCTTTAGATTGATCTCCTAAAATCTATATAAAAAGAGAAAAATGTCAACAAACCATATTTTTGATAGTCTAGACAAAAACCCCATTTCTCTAACGTGTTATTTTGGAAAACAGAGCTCATGTTAATTAATTAATATTTTTTTTCTGAACTTGATTTAGGATGTAGGTACATGTTATTGTGAGCCAACTGCAAGGGCTCAAATTTATAGCTCTATTTGCTACTTTGTAGGAACTGTGTGTGTTTTTATCTTTATGCCAAATGCAAGATTGTTTAACCCTCAGTGAGAAATGTTAAAGGCTATGATGACTTCATCAAAAACGAGTTGAGAGTGAACTTGACCGTGGCCTACAAGTATCTCCCTGGTGGAGCAGCTACTGATAACACAAAAGTCTTCAAAGAGAAGGCATAATCTGTCACTGGAAGATCAAGCAAAATCAATCAATAAGGAAAAAAAAAAAAAGTGAAAAACATGTTGAACAAATAAATCATAAGAAAGGGTGGGTTTTCCATCACTGGAAACCCTGAACTCAAAACCAAATATGACATGATGCCAGAGGTGAGGGGGGTGAGGTATCAATAAACCTGGTAAGATTCTGTACTGCATTATGCAGAATATCAGACAAGACCATTGTACCAGCAACTTCTGGCTCTATGGTCATTGTGACTGTAACTCCAAAATCACACATGTCCCTGAATTTCCTCACCATTCCGCAGGGTTTGGCCTCCAGACTCCTATTTAGCCCCATGGAGTAAAACACAGATATGAGTCTGGGTCCTAATTCAAGCTCTTATAATATCTGAGGGAAGAAGTCTTGGATCGAGTATTCTGGCTTCAGTGAACTTTTAAATTAAGAGTTTACTAGAGGAAAATGTGGTGCTTTTTTTAAATTATTATTATTTTTTATTGTCTATTCAATGGTCTCTTATTTTCTTCACTTAACAAAAGCTGTTGGCTGCTTTACAATGAGCAATCCAAAAGGCCTTTCTTACACAAATAACATTTATATGCAGTACATGGACTGGTGCAGCTTTTTCTAGATAAAACATTGGTGAAACACAACTGGAGGCCTGGAGCATCTCTCTGATGAGGAAAGGCTGAGGGACTTGGGTCTTTTTAGTCTGGAGAAGAGAAGGCTGAGGGGGATCTGATCAACACCTATAAATACTTAAAGGGTGGGTGTGAAGAGGAAGTTGCCAGTCTTTTTTCAGTGGTGCCCGGTGTCAGGACAAGAGGTAACAGGCACAAACTGGAACATAAGAAGTTTAACCTAAACATGAGGAGGAACTTCTTTCCTGTGAGGGTGGCAGAGCCCTGCAACAGGCTGCCTAGAGAGGTGGTGGAATGTCCGTCTCTGGAGACATTCAAAACACTCTTGGACACATTCCTGTGGGACCTGCTCTGGGAGAGGGTTGGATGAGATGATCTGCAGAGGTCCCTTCCAACCCCATATCATTGCATGATTTTGGGATTCTGGGAAATTTCATGTAAATGCAGGGAAGTAAAGTGCTAATTTTCACTGCTGCACCCGCTCATTCCATGACTCTCTTTACACAAGAGGAAAGACTCTCTCAGTAACCAAACAGCTTCAGCTGATGATGCTGAAGGGAGCTCTGGAAGAGGGTTATGTTTTGGCAGCTTAGATGGAAGCTACTCCCAAACATCTTGGACCTGAACTGATCAGCTGCAAGTTTTACAAAACCTTATGCAGTTAGTAACTATCCTCTCAGACCCAAAGGCAGTCTTTTGTGCTCTGTTTTTAGGGCAGCAATACTATCTGGTTCTTGCTTCCCTGCTAAGCTCGGTAGAACAAAACCTTGTCACAAATAATAAGGGCTCCCACAATTTGACAGTTGCCAAGGTAAAGACACAATATTTAGTGAAAACTAAAGTTGCAGCCTGAATAAAAGATTTCCTTTTATCAATGAAGGACATTTCTTCCAATAACAAGCACCTATGCCAAATGTTTTTTTACTATATAGCAAAGATGTGATAGGAAATTATTTGAATAAATCTCTCATACAGTTGAAGAATATTATTCTTGTCATTCTTGGTGCTTCTCCTTGGAAAAGAACCCTTCTGATCCCACTGTATTGTGGCAGTTCTGAAATAAAAATAAGTTATTTTAAAGAGCTAGGCAACTCTCTTCTCTGGAAGAGAAGCTTCAGACTTCTTCCCATCTTACTTTATACAGGTGCATGCAGTCTTATCTCTGTGTCTTGAAAAATTATACTTCCCACAAAAGGAAAATCAGCCCACCTGGCAAGAGTGCAGCAGGAGAGAAGCTGAAGGGTGAAGTGAATAAACCTCTGAATATTCTGCCACAGCCAACCTCGGAGAACCTGCCAGTAAGAAGCTACAATAGCTGTGTCCTGGTCTAGGCAACTTCAGATTTCAGATTCACCTGGGGTTCCTGCTTTGAACACCAGCACAGGGCAATCAACTCATGTTTCAGAAGATGTAGATGACTGTCATGACCAGAAGTGGTGAAGCCCTTCCTGGGCACTAGGCATGATGGTAGCAGCTTAAGAACTTGGCTTGGATAACACTGCTGAGACTTCAGCAGTGCTGAAGCAGTTGCGCCAAGACAAATGTGGATGGCTCCCACTCATTTCAATGAATAACTAGTTTTAAAGCCTGATTATAGACATTTGAGGGTCAACTTTATGAATCTTTTCACTTTAGGGGAGCATTTCACAAACACAATACACAGACCCAAAGTATGCTCAGCCCTGTCACGTCCTGATACTGTCTTCATTGGAAAAGATTGTCTACAGGAATGGAGCCATAAATTTGAATTTGTTAAGTGTCATAACTTGGAGAATTATTTAGATAATTGAGAGCTCAAGTGAAAACAGGATATTCATTGTCATGCTGGTAGCAAAAATATGCTGGATCCCAAGGCTGAGTCTTGCTGAATAGGGTAGATTCTCTGTAGAACTCCACAAAACAGCAGTGAAGGCAGATAACTTTAATAAATGATATCATTTGGTATCTGTGAGCAACATCTTTTCTTTTTAATACAAAGCAGCTCTGGTAGTTAGTCTAGATAATGTATTCTGTTTCCACTGTTGGTATTGATGTCCTTTCAAGTGAACAGAATATGCAGCCATTAATGAGCTCTTTCTGTTAAGATGTTCAGCAATGAAATAATTAACAATGTTGATGTGTAAATTAGGCTTCAGAGTTTAAATTGCCTTTGCAATGAATGAGGCAGATCACATTTCTCTGGCTTTTGGTTCAGCAAGGCAGGTGAGGACTGGCTAAATGCTAGACATAGCGGTAGCCCCTTTAAATGCCCATGCACTAGAGTCTGAGGTCATTGCTAGATCAGAAGTGTTACCTGCCTTACTAACATTGTGATTCAAAGAATAACAGGTCCTCTTTATGCTGTCTCCTTTTTAGTGGGGAGGTCCCCCCCGATGTCACCTTGCTGTGCACAGCGGAGGAACGCTTTTTCATGAGCTTTTTCAGAGTATTTCATCAAATACTTGAACTTCAACAGCCTTTCCCATTCCCTGGCCTACACCAGGGAACAGATGTAGACAGTCTGCAAGAACAGGCAGCCAGTCTGCCTACCTTGTCTCTTTTCTAGACTTTCTTTTGTAGAGAGCCTGGAGGCTGAGGACACACCAAGAGATGCTGCAACTGAAGGGAATGGTGTGCATAGGTCAGAAGGAATAGAGAAGAAATTGAGGTAGCTGCTACTTTATTAAGCATTCATAAATACTGCTTCCTTTTTACTGGTTTCTAAACCAAGAAAAAGCAGGATCATGGATTTAACATCACCTTTGCACAAAATATATAACACACTGAATTCTGGCAAAAATCAGTATTTCAAGTCAAGTGTTGCTTGCACTGACATATGAACTTTTGACTTCTACTTGCCTTTATCTTCTCCAATGACAGTGAGATTGGAATAATCCTAAGATACAGTTTAGTGCCTCTAAACTCTGCTTTGGAGATAGATCCTCCAACATAGTTTACCTCTTGCAAATCAGAGGGTGTAGTTTTCACAGCTGGCTCTTAAGGCAAGGCTTAGAGGGAGCAATCCCACTCACCAGGGCCTTTTGGGGTCCCATTATCAGAGAAGGGAGAAGTTGTGCTTCATAGGATGAAAGAATGTGCTGGTTTTTACATCAAGGCCCTATTGTATGTATATTATTTTAAAATATTTGACCTTTGAGGTCTTATCTGCTGCAGCTGAAGTGTACTCAGCTAGCACAAAGACTTGGTCCACTAGCATTAAACTATTTGTCTCCTTTCCCCTCACTGAGCTTTAGGATTGGGCAACATCAGCTGGGAAACAGACTTAATCCAGCATTTTACAAGCACCATGATAAGCACATTCACTGCCACAAATAAAAAGCAAAACTTGTTCAGTGCAAATATTATAAAGAGGAAAAAAATTAAAAGAAAAAAAACCAAAACAACACCCACAAACCACTTTTTATTCTGTGGATATGGTGGCCTTCTACTTTTTCTTATATGTTAAGATGTGAGGATCAGCAACATCTATACTTCATGTGAAATTCCCATATTCAGAGAATGGATTATTCAGTTGAAAGGGTAATATGTGAAAAAAAATCCAGGAAAACATACAAAAGAAACATCTTGCATACAATAACAAGTGGGCTCTCCTTAGGGATGCCTGACTTTTTGAGAACCTCAATTGAAACTACAACATAGACATGAAAATGGAAGGTGTGATTAGATTAAAGTGCTGCTGTAAACACAGATAATTGTGAAGCAATTAAAGGAGAAAAAAAGGTGGAGGATGAAAATAACTGCAATGGATGTACATGTTAGCAATTAAAGTGGACACACAATGCTATAGGAGCTTCACAAGCTATTTCAAACTAGATTTCCTACCTGTTTCTGTGACTCTGTCACTGGTGTTCTCTGTGTTTCAGAGCACCTGTTCAGCATAAATTTGTTTCCTTGGGACTTGCTGCCCGTGGTCCACTGTGGCAATCACTGTAACTCTGGGGCCACTAAAAGGGTCCCAGACCTTCACTTTTGACAAACTTTGACTGCAATGTCTCTTGTTTCATGGCAGGATGACTGAGAGTTTCCCTTTTTACTGAATTCTGTTAAGGAAAGGAGTTCAGGGTTTGCAGCTTTCAGCTTTCATGAGCACTGTGGACATTACACTTCTTTCCTTGACACAGTGGTTCTGCTGTTTATTGTTTTGCATATATGTAAAGATGTGTTTATCTGTAGGGATGGATCCATGCCTAGTGTGTGTTTTTTCTTAAACGCTTTTCCCTGTGCTTTCTGAACTTGTATTCTTCAGGACATAATCACAGTTCTGCCTGCAATGCATCAAACTAAGCACTTTCTCTCCTTCTCTCCCTTCATCCCGCACTTACTTTTTATTCCCGTGCTGCTTCTTTCCTACAGTCCCTCTGGCTCTTTAATCCTGGAGCTTTACAGGAACTAAAACAGTGGCCGTCCGGAATGTCTGTTTCTTTCTTGCTATTCATCATGTACTTAGTCTCCTGAATTACGATAGTCAGACATATGCCATCAGAAAAGTGAGCCACCTTTGCAATGTTTTGCAATTTTGGGCATCCTACAGCCAGCTTCTCGTCTCTCTGGAGCATGTTGTAACAGTGGGCGAAGTTGCCATTTGAGTGGGGAAATCTTTTGAATGAAAGAATTTCTTAAATTGAAAACACAGAGAAAATCAGAGTTGAGAACGCCGCTTGAGTGGCTCACCAGAGCCCCAGACTCGTACGGACAAACTGTAATCCTTCAGGTCTGCAGGCTTTGAGAATGATGCATTTGTATGATGAAACACTTCAGTTTTGATGTTAGCAAGAAAATTTCTTCTGTCATTCGACACAAGAACTTTTTACTAAGAGAAGCTTGTGCAGTGATTGTAGAGGGAATTCTTTACCTTGTTCTTCTGTAGTGCCTCATTTGCTGTTTGACTGCTGCTTCCCATCCTGATGCTGGTTGCAGCATTTCATTGGGATGGAGAGCCTGAGAAGTACTTTGGGATAAACAGGGTTAGCAAATGTGTAATCCTGCTGACTGGCTTCATTCTCACACTCAGTTTATCACCCAGAAGCAGCACCACTGAGGCCAGCAGCTGGTACCCTTACGAAGGTGATGCCAGAGGACAGTCACACTCCTAGTTCTCCCAAATTCTTGTGCAGTTCTGATCCAAGTCTCTGGTGTGGAATAAGAGAGATCCAGAGGGCAAGCAGTTAGATGACCATAATAGCAGGGATGAGGATAGCACGGAGGGGAACAGGGGTCTGTAGCCCCCACACTGGTGATACCCAAGGATATTTGAAGGGTTTATCACCTGTGCCTCCCCTACCCCAAATCCCATCCTCATGAAGGCTGTCCTTGCCCTGGATGAAAGAGTAGGCAAAGTGGCTCTCCACAAAGAACTCTGTGTCAGAAGACAGCCCTGACGGGACCCAGCCTACCCCTGCCTTTCCCTTTCTCCCTCTCAGCAGGGCAAAGGCAGGAGAACAGGGCTAACCATCTGGTCCACAGGTGTAAAATAAACATGCATACACTCTTTGAATGGAAAATGTAATTGAAAGTAGAGTAAAAACACAGAGGCCTTTCCTTTTCTGGAAGATGGCACTTTGTAAGTTTGACCCTGATCATAGGAACAACTGGAGAAGGGCCTTGCGCTGCCTCCCCACACATTTTTACACTGAAAGGGTTATTAAGCATTGGAACAGGCTGCCCAGGGAAGTTCCCATCCCTGGAGGTATTTAAAAGCTGGGCAAATGTGGTGCTGAGGGACACAGGTTAGTGATGTTTTTTCTCAGTGTTGGGTTGATGGCTTGGACTCGATGATCTGAAATATCCCTTCCCACCCAGGCAATTCTGTGATGCTTTTCCTGTGGTTTTTTTTGGGTGGAAAAGGAGCTGTGTTCTGAAGTGTTTGCAAAACAATAACCCATCACAAGAGGATGTTCTCCTGACCTGATGTGTTCCCTCTCTCTTTTGCAGGCAAAGGAGCCCCACGGCAAAGGGGAGCTGCTGCCCAAGCCAGAGCCCAGACCCCTTTGGGGTGGCGAGGAGGCAGGTACGGGCGGGAGGGCCCAGGCGGCGGGGGCCAGGGCAGGCCTAGACCTCTGTGGGAGGCCTTTAATGGGGGCTAAAAATACTTTTGTCCACGGTGAATGGAAGGATGTGTTTTTCATGTCAAAACCAGACATAGGCTCGCACCCACTGGGTGTTTGCTGCACGGCAACAAGAACAACAGCAACAAAACAACAACAACCCACTTGCGGGCCGCAGGAAGGCTATAGCCCACAATGGCGTTGCACAAGGGCTCCTGAGGGCCATGGCCCAATGGGGAGAAACTAAAGTATTATAGCACATCTGTTTAATAAGCCCTCAGCCACATGTTAGTGCAGGTCTGTTAGGTGAGCAGCCTCTCATTAACCACCAGCAGCAGTTCTGCAAATAAATTTGAGGGCAAAAGAGGCCATTCAGTGGGCCCTGGTCTGTCCTCAGGAGGACCGAGGACACAAGTTCTATGCACACAAGGAGGAAACCTTATTAGTTTTAGCCTAGGCAGAATAAACTGTATATGTCGAGCTCACGCTCATTCCTCTTAGTCTGTCTCCATTGTGTCTTGGGGTTTTGCTTTTTAGGGGGGATTTGGGGTTTCTTTTTGTGCTTTGTTTGCTTTACTTCTCTTTGCCTTGCCATAAACTTCGATCTTATTTACAAATGAAAAGTGTACCAGATTAACTTAGACTCTTGGTGCTGAGGTTGGATGACATGTCAGAACTGCACTTAAGCTAAGAAAATAAATGCCCCCAAAATCCTGCGGCTCCACAATGCAAACGTTCCAGTAAACAGAAAGTGCTCCTAGCATCTGACAAGTCGCTGTCAGATCCTGAGGCAGATTTCACTTGACTGGTTTGGGGATTTTCTTCCTGCTTGCTTTGCCATTTTTGCAACTGTCCCCCTGGGAAACATCCCAGAAGCCTCTGTCCCCATTAGGAGGAAATCTTTCACTTCCTCACTTTGATTTTCAATGCTTAACATTCCCGATTAATTCCCCTGACCTATAACCAGTCTTGGCTTCTACACATACAGATTAAATGCTGATCTAGATGATAAACTTTGATGAAACAAGTTTAGAATTACATTTAATTAACTAAACAGTTCCTCGTGAGAACCCATTTTGGTGTGTGAATACGTTGATTCCTAAACAGTGTTAGCTATATCCATAGTATACTTTTTTCTAAAATAGGGAAGCCCACTCAGGACAGCTCCACTGATTTAACTAATTTGAGCAGTGCTTTTTTCTGTCTGAAGCACAGTAGGCCAGTGATTTGCCTCACCTCTCTGCCAGTTACACGGGCAGTATGAGGGCTCTCAATGTTCCTCCAGCTCACTCCTGCCTTCTCTGTTCCACTAGAAGTTATTGTCCTCTCAGCTAGGTCAAGAGCTGCCTACACATTAAACCAGATGTGGGGAATGACCCAGTTAAAAATACAACATTTAGAGGCCACTTCTTGGCGGTGGTGATGGGATAGGAGTGTTGGTCTTTTTCTTACCTAGGTTGAGTAGGTTTCCAGGCTAATTTCAGATTACGCAGAAAAAGTGCTCAAGGTTTACCACTTTGGCTGAACTTTAAGGGCTCTTCTGCCATGACACAACTGCCCTAAACTGTTCCTTCAGTGTGAAGTTGCACTGTCTGGTTGGGCAGGGACACTTAGAATAACATCTTAACTCACCTTTGACTTTCACATGTTTTCCAGTGGCTTCTGGTTCTAAGAAGTTCTATCAACTACTTCACCATATCAGTTAATTGAACACAGTTAAAACCTAATTACTTAACCATAGCAAAATTGGTAGCCAATTCTTAGGCATCTGTAAAAATGCTACTAGAGCATCTTTTCTTTCCGAGTTTATACAACAGCAATCAAAGGTTAAACTTTTCAGCACCTGCATAATCCCCTCGGTCAGGACTTAAACTTCCAGAGGACTTAAACTGATTTGAAACAAAAGCTTGAACTCTTGTGTTCCTGGCCCAAAGCAGAGTGAGTCTTATGATTTGGCCATTTTGTGCTGTTTACATGACAAATTTGGATGACCTTGGGGATGATTGCAACAAGGAAAATAATTCATTGGCCAGAGGATGAGGAGCAAAAAAAGATGGGATGTAATAATGAGAAAGTAATTTTTAAATACTTTCTCCAGATTATCTTTAAAAGCTTTATCAAAGACCCATCCATCTGTCTTAATGAAGGAGCAGTTGTCCTAAGCCTACTGTGACCTTTGGAAGAAGGTCCACCCTTCATCCCTACAACTCTTTGCATTTCCACACATTCATTGAGCTCAAAGATATGTTGCTAGCAAGAAGTATCTCTTACTTTTCTACACCATTAATCTCAAATTTTTCATAATAATTTGGATGTGAAGTGCCTATTAAATAAAGCTCAAAATATGTGTGATCTTAATGCCTCTAGTTTGCAGTGCCAGGCTTGCAGCAGTCTTGCCAATTCTTGCAACTTGATGAGGAGTTTCGTGGTATTTCAAGTTTCCTTTACATGAAAGGTTTTTACATGAAACCTTTTGACCCAGGAGACTGGGAAGGGTGTTTAGATCCTTAGTATTTGTGGCTGAAGAGAAATTGGGAGACTGTGAAGTACCTGGAAGCTCTGAAACCTAGAGCAAGAAGGAATTTACCATTGATTATTTTTACTGGAAAATGGTGTGAAACCAATTTTATAACTTAGGAATGATATAATTTATATATTAATAACTTTCATCACTGATAAAGAGACCTACAGTGTTTACTCAACCACTTTTAGCAAAGTTATTTGGGATCTTTCCCAGTCATTTTGTCTGCAGGCTACAAACCAGTAATTTTCTAATTTTTTTTTAAATCTGCTTCCCAAGTATTATTTCTCTTTGTGATATCTGCAACACTCATTCAAACCAGCATTTCACCATTAGACATAGTATTAACATCTCAGACATTCAACAGTCATCAGGTAACCAGCCCTCTCCCTTCTCTCTCTTCCTCCTCACACTCAAAACGGTGGACTTTTTAATTGAATTTTAGGATTTTAGAGTTTGCTTGGATCATATATCACCAGGAGGGACAGAGATTCACTACTAGAGAGAGAGAGGGGGAAAGGAAGGAAGGAAGGAAGGAAGGAAGGAAGGAAGGAAGGAAGGAAGGAAGGAAGGAAGGAAGGAAGGAAGGGAAAGCAAGAAAGCAGCAAAGAAAAAAAAGTGGTTTTTTTATAAGACTGAGATCCCACAATCTTTTGCATGCATTTCCACTGCTGGGCCTGACCTTCTGCTGCTCAGCTCAAAGCTCTGCAGAATGTTCCTGCTTAGATTTGATATCATTTTGGGACCTACTCTGCTATTCATTCTGGCAGGTATCAGGGGTTACCAAAGAAGCAAACTAACAGACAATCAGTTTGTCAGGCTTCCAGGCTTAATGCACTTGACAACGTTGGTAATTTAACGCTCTCAGCCACACTTTGAAGTTAAAATCCCCTTGAACAGAGCAGGGAGAGAGGTGTAGAAGGCTGAGGTGTACTTCCATTGTTGACAGTTTATCCACACAGCATATGAATGGGGAGATCTGCTTTTTTCAGCAGGAATTAATGGACTTTCTGCAAGGAGAAAATATGGTGCCTCAAGGGAACAGCAGTCAGAAATGTAATAATTGGGGCATTTGATGGAAATTTTCCCTAGGTGCTGCACCTCATCTTGCATTTTATACATTTCTGCAGTTTGCACTGCAAACCGTCATCATAGAATCATACATGTCCTTCATCACAGGAAGGACATTGACGTGTTAGAATGGGTCCAGCGGAGGACCACAAAGATGATCAGAGGGATGGAGCACATCCTGTAGGAAGACAGGCTGAGAAAGTTGAGGTTCTTCAGCCTGGAGAAGAGAAGGCTCTGAGGAAACCTCATAACAGCCTACCAACACCTGAAGGGAGCCTATAGGAAAGCTGGAGAGGGACTCTTTGTAAGGAAGTATAGTGACAGAACAAGGGATAACGGTTTTAAATTGGAAGAGGGGAGATTTAGATTAGATATTAGGAAGAAATTCTTTGCTGTGAGGGTGGTGAGACACTGGAAGAAGTTGCCCAGAGAAGCTGTGGCTGCTCCATTCCTGGAGGGGTTCAAGGCCAGGCTGGATGGGGCTTGGAGCAACCTGGTCTGGTGGGAGGTGTCCCTGCCCAGGGCAGGGGGTTGGAACTCAATGATTTATCAGGTCCCTTCCAACTCTAACCATTCTATGATTCTATGATATGCAGTGTAACTGAAAACAGCCTATACAGTCAAAGAGCATACTGAAAAGAAAAGGAAAAGAAAAAAAAAACAAAAACCCTACTGTAGGATGTAAAGCATTTTGTGTTTGTACAAAATCCTGAAGGAACAGTAAAAGCCATTCTTTCTCCTTTCTTCTTCTTGAGAAGTTAAAAAAAAAAGCCTCCATGAGACCTGTTCCTTACTTGGTTGGCACAACAGTGTAAATGTTGAGCTAAAGAATGGTCCTCTGAAGTCCCAGGCAGATATTGTCCTTTGGAAGTGCCAGAAAACTTCTCTTTGCACTTGTGGAGTTCACACTGAAGAAAACTGGATGGGTGCCCCCCATTTGGGACCATGTAACCCTTTATTCAGTGCTCTTTGCTGTCTATAAGGAAAGGAGGCAGAAATGTAATTCCTAACCATACCTCTGTTCGAAGCACAGGATTTCCCCCATATAAAGCTTTCTGATCAACCTCTCTGGAAGGAAAGCACCAGGCAGATTCATCTGGCTGTGGAAAATAAATGTTTTTTCAGACTGACCATCAGGATTTTTTCACTTTCCAACATAGATGACCATCAGACTTGGCTTAATTTTGTCCTTTCAACACAAAATTGTTTTTTAAAAATTGATCTCCAAACCAGCCTTGGTATTTTTTTTGACAGTGTGGGTCTCATTGAGTACACTAAGGTTTTACTTCCCAAAACCTAACAGTTTTGTAATTTGATTTCCTAACACACAAGTTTTAAAGATCACAGTTTCAAGCCCATGGCATTTCTCAGTTTAATGAAACATCAGCTTTTGCTCTAATTTTCCTTCATCTTTTCCAATAAAGCTGTTTTTCCTGACACAAAAGCTAGCTCAATTAAAAATGTGATGAAACTGCTCTAAGGGCACAGCTTGAAATTCAGCTTTGCAACTCAAAGATAATTATTTCACTTTCTATTTTTTTTCCTTTATGTATTCATTTATACACTACAACTACAACGGTAGCAGATCAAAGGTCTAATAGAGCTTAATTGCAGTTAATATAAATGTCTCTCTGTGTGTCATACTGGACTTGCACTGAAAAAGAAATGTAACAGTTTGGGCTGAAGGCATGTGGAGTCATTCCAGATTTACCTGCAGGACAGCCTCAGTGGTCAGCAGCCACCAGTATCCAGCAGCGAGCTGGGCTCCATGGTGGCTCGAATGTCACAATTTGGAAGGTCATTTTATATTTCTGGTGAAAAATCCTGTTCCCAGCACTTGTAGCTCTGAATACAAACCAAAACCATAATCTCACCTGACTTCAGACTTCTGCAAAGGGGTGGTGGTGTCACAGGTTGTCACTGGTCTTGGGGCAATGAATGGAGAGAAAAAGCAGTGTTTTTCTGACCTACAAAAGATCTGTCTGAGGAGCAGAAGAATCACTCCCTCTCTGTGTCCTTTTCATTCCCCAGACTGTGAAGGAACGCTAGATGAGCTGGGTGAACTTATTTTTAAAAAACTCCAGTGTTGGGCATTCCTCAGTACCCCTCTACTCTCTTCTTTTCAGCTTCAACCTTTATGTTATTGTCCTTAGAGTCCCATTTTCTTAGAGACCCCATGTAGATATAACATAGAACTAAGTACTTGCATTTTTAATGTGCTCTTTCCTCTTTAAAGAAAAAATAAAATTGCCTCTTGTTCTTTTGAGTTATAAGTCTGGCACCTGAAATACCACAGAATCTGGTAAAGGAGAGAAGCAATAAATTAGCCAAGGCAGGACCCTGGAGGGCCTCCTTCCAGAGTGTGGCAGTAGATGAGATTTCTAGAGGGACTGGTAACATTGGTGGGGAATGAAGATGAGGGTGGGCAAGAGGGTAGAAAAGAAGCCACCAGAGAGAACAAGGAGGCACCACATCTGTTGCTCTGACTTTTTCTTTTCCCCTAACATTTCCTTCACCACCACAGTATCTAAACTGCAGCTCTATTCTGTTCAAGATCCTGTTTCCCCAGCAAGGATCCACTCTCGTCTGGCAATGGAAAGCCCTTTTACCTGAACTCCTCCAGGCCTTACAGTGTTTGAGCACAAACTTGAACATAGGAAGTTCCATTTAATTATGAGGAGGAACTTTTTTCCTGTGAGGGTGGCAGAGACCTGGAAGAGGCTGCCCAGGGAGGTGGTGGAGTCTCCATCTCTGGAGACATTCAAAACCCACCTGGACACGTTCCTGTGCAACCTGCTCTGGATGGACCTTCTTTGGTGGTGGGGTTAGACTAGATGATCTCCAGAGGTCCTTTCCAACCCCATATCATTCTGTGATTCTGTGATTCTGTTGTTATATTTTTGAAGAGCGTTACGAGGGGCATCATCCACAACCCTTTTGTACAGTTATGCAGCTTAAACAATGTATAAATCACACAGAAGTGTGGCTTGTTGCAGGATCAATAGAAAAAAAGCTCTAGGAAAATGTGGCACAGAAAAGAAGCTGAGTATCAGGAGTCTCCTGGATGCTCATTTGGACTGCTTGGCTCCTGCCCAATGAGAACTATCACTATGCGTTTTATAGGCATTGAAATAAAAACTTAAAGAAGCGGCTATTAAAACAAGAGCAACAAAAAAAAAAGATATTAAATGATGCCCCTACAGAAAAATTAAAACACCCAGCTGCTATAATTTTTCTGTATTTTTTTCGCTGTTCTTTCTAAAGGTGACCTTGAAATTGGGAACGTGCCCACAACGTTGCTTCCTCACAAAGGAAAAAGGCAATATTTTGTCTTTTGTAATGCAAGCGCAGGGTGTCTCTGCAATATATTGTAAAAACTGGTATTTTTCTGCAATGCATTTCGCAAGAGAAACCTGCGTGACCACGCTCCTCAGAGGGTGAGGTCTGTGCAGGAAGCCCTTACCATCACACAGCAGGAACGGATCTCGTAAGAGAACAGCCTGGAGAAGGAGAGTTGTCATTCTTTTCACACCAAGGTATATACTCTGAGGTAAATGTGCTTTAGAAGAGAGAAGGGCTCACTAACTAAGGTCTGCTATTCATTATCGCCTAATTACCTGCCAAGGCCTCAGGCAGAGAGTTGTCTGTCCCCAGAATGATTGCCTTAGGAAAGTGGGGAAAGCTTCCTCAAAGAAACCTACTGCTTCTCCAGCTCCTACCCAAGAGATGGAAGGCTTCTGTCTTCTGGGAAAAAAAAAAAAAATTATTCACATAAAATATATCAATTACTGAAGTCAATGACTGTATTAAAGGCTCAAAAACCTTCCCACTCCTCAGGAACCAGGGGAGTAAGGAGCGTGATCCCTGTCACAGGGATTCGTTTTAAATATCAACAATCGTGCCGCTCCTCGACATCCTCCATGGTCTCAAGGAGATACTCGTATCAGCTTTGTCACTTTACACCTCAGAAGGCAATTTGTGAGTATCAGTTCAGCCGTTAGGGAAATGAATGCAAAACCTTCTCTTCTAATCAGACTTTAATACGTTGCGGCAAAATTACTCGGTTTACCTGAGACACGCTATCGTTCTCATTTAGCCTATCACATCATTCCCACAGCATTGTCTGGAGATAATGACTGAGGAAGCTCTTGTCGACCTGAAATACAGCAGCATAAACTCATTTACTGCAAAATAAAACAGATGGAAAATTGCTTCTGCTTTTAATATAGTTGCACAAAAAAAATTAAATTTTCAAGTATGTTAAAAGTAATTATAGCAAATGCAAGGTTGTGGCTTACAAGCCACCTCCAAAACAAATTACTTCAAAAATGCCAGTAAAAAATAGGTGAATTTATTCGTAAGAAGGAATTGGAAGCTGTAAAAGAAACACCTCTCCACAAAGATATTGGATGACTGTGGACAGCTCCTTAGAAAAGAAAAAAAAGAAAAAAGACAAAAAACCCACCCAAATCCAAAGATTTCATTAAAATAACTCAAAGAAAAGTCATAAATATTGAAACAACAAATAAATAAAGAACTTTTGTTCTATAAACACACATACACATCATCACATGGATTTGAATCTGGCCACTAAAACTAAGGAGGGTACTTGCTTACCTAAAATGAGAGCGTATGTTCTAATACCGTGCCCTTGCGTCTGTAGAATCGAATCACAGAATGGTTTGGGTTGGAAGGGACCTTAAAGCTCATCCAGTTCCAACCCCCTGCCCTGGGCAGGGACACCTCCCACCAGACCAGGTTGCTCCAAGCCCCATCCAGCCTGGCCTTTGTTATCATCTAAATGATTTATAAATCTACAAAATGACAGGATGTTGTGTTTGTTTTTTGTTTTTTTTTAATAATTACTACTCATATCAAGTATTTAAATCCCTGAATTTTCCCAGTCACTGCCTGCATCCTCTTTTTGGATGAGTGTAATTTAATCTGAAGTTGGTAAAACCTCTCCTGGTCTTCTGTTTCCATAATTCTAAAAACAAGTACTTTTCTCATTTTACCAGCAGCACATTATTTTTTTTCAGCTGCAGAGCAAGCAGTGACCATCAGCCTTCTCTTTCTGACCAGTTTTCACCATTTCCTCTTCCTGTCTTATAATATGATGACCATCTTCCCTCACTGCGTTAAGAGTTGATGAACTGGAGATGCCAAAAAAGAAACAGATCTAAGAGGAAAGATAAGAAAATGTAATGCTGTTAGTGGAAAAGAGAAATAAAGTTTACATGTGTAAAACTGTCATCAACTAATAACAAAATACAGATGAGGTGGTTTTTAGGGTTTGGTTTAAATTTTAAGCAGTTGTTCCTGTTAAATGACTGGTATTTAGTCTGTATGTTTTGTTTACTTTTTCTTAGTTTCCAGTGTTTGTTTCTTTTCTGGTTTCCCCCCATTGTTTGGGTTGCATTATGTAGTATTTGTTTTTCCCCTCTCCTGGAAAGAGGGGATTTCCCCTCTTTTAAATCCTCCCTGTGAAGTTGGTTTTTTTTTTGGGGGGGGGGTAGATTCAAGTGCTGATGCTCAGATTTGGGCAGGTACCAGGGTAGCCAGTGGCATGTTGTGATGGGGGGCTAGTTACCGGACTGTGGGAAGGGACTAATTACTCCAGATGGACTAATTACTGCAGGTAATCTGCTTTCCCCTCCCCATCGCTCCTCTAGAACCTGACACTTGAGAAAAGATGTCCTTCTTTCCTCAGTGTCACCTCCTCCTTGGCTACCACTGGTTTCCAGCCTCGCACCTCTGTATCCCAGTTGGTAGATGTAAATCTCTGATTTGTAAGTGAAGGGACCTATTTGTGCCAGCAACAACCAGTAAAGCTTTGCAGGGGCCTCGGTTGATAAAAATGACACATTTTTCTGTCCTGTCTGCTGATGTTCAGAAAACAGAAGTGGTAGCAGAAAGGGAAGGAGAGAATCCCTGGTCCCGAGTGGCTTCCTGCTTGCTTGGCTGAGTACTGACATTTTGAAACCAGCAGAAAGGCCAGGGGGGAGGGAGTTTATTAATGTAATTGTGCTGAAGGCCTTAATATTTGCATCTAAAAAGGTTATAGGTCTAACTAATAGGTCATTTAACATGGTGAGAGCTAATGCTTTTAGAGAGCTAATTGCTTTTAGAGGCACAGAAATGCCTCCAGTATCATTTCAAGGCTGTAGCTGTACTTTACTAGATGGTGCTGGTATTTGCTGGGATGGCTTAAATCAGCCTTTGTTGCCACGCTTATTTTTTTCCACTGTGAAAAGAAAAATAAATTATTTAAATCTTTCCTCTCTGTGCCTCTCAATAATGGAATTACAAATACTGTATCTGTTTCACTTCCTGGTTTATTCTCTTTGAAATTTGCAGAGCCTGCAGTAATCTCACACAGGCTTTAGTCTCATCTGCGGGAGGAGATTAGTTCCAGTGGTTTTCTTAGAAGATTACAGGAAAAGTGTGCTTTTAAAACATGTATGATGTGTTGGAATATTTTCCCAATAGGCAGCATGAGAGTTGTTACAGAGGACATATTTGCATACTTGGGGTTTTTTTTGTTGGTTTTATGTTGTTTTTTTTAATTTATATGAATTGCAGAGAATGAAAAGAGTCAAAACTGCAGAGGCAAAAACATCTGTGTCCGTATGGAGCCGGGGGGTGTAGGTGGTGTTTGGAAGGAATAAAGAAGGTAGATCAACTGCCCAAGCCAAAAATCATAGAATCATAGAATGGTTTGGGTTGGAAGGGACTTTAAAGACCATCCAGTTCCAACCCCTGCCCTGGGCAGGGACACCTCCCACCAGACCAGGTTGCTCCAAGCCCCATCCAGCCTGGCCTTGAACCCCTCCAGGGATGGGGCAAAGGAGAATGAAGTGAGGCCACACCTTTCCCAATTTTCCTAATTGTGGGCAATATATTTTCTTTAAAACTAGAGCTTTAAACACAATTAGGGTTGTCTGTAAGGGAAATGTATTTGGTGTCTGATGAGTTTGGAAACTGACTTCTGTTCCCATTCAGAGTCTGTATTTCCAGGTTTTCCCAAACTCTGCATGAGTTGCAAACCTGCTTCTGACCTGGTGCCACCAGGTTGTACCTATGCAGGTCACCCAGGGTCCCTTGTCCCCTTGTTTTCTCCTCTGGTGGATTTTGCACCCCCAGGAATAGCTATTTCTCTTTCTAAAATAACTACTTTTGAACCAGAAATTTTTGTATATGGGCAAAAAATAGGAATGTGCTTTCAAAGCCTTTGGGAGTCTTCATTCCAGTGGGGTGAGAATTAAAAAGGTCAGAATGGGCAGGACCTGAGACGATATCCTCTACTTCATTTTCTCAATGCAAGACCAAAACTGATTTCTTCTGATGCTACTTCTCAGTTTAGCTAATTGTGGTATTTATTTTTTATTGCCTGTTAATATGTGATGTGCTATTTCAAGCTCTGAGTCTGAGTCTGTGAGACTCACCTTTCACTAAAAGAAATCAGGAGCTTTCTGTATTTTGTGGCTGGAGAATAAAGGTAAAAGCATGCGCTGAGTTCCAGCTCAAACACTGGAATGCAGCAGTTTCCCCCAAAACCAAGCAAAGGCAAATGGTGCAGTCCTTTGGGGGAGGTAAAGGCAAATGTTCAAAAATATAAGTTATAGTTCTATCTCTTTTGATAATAAATAATTTCACATCATCAATCATACACAGGGGCCGATGATTTCTACCATCATTTTAGGTAGAGCATGGGTGTGTATCAGTTTACCATAATTATAATTTATCTAATTGGAAGTAGAAGATAGGTAGAGTCTAAATGGCTAATTTAGGCATGAGGTCCTATTAAAGGAAATGTCGCGAATTATTTTAATCATCTTAGAAGTGCTGCATGTGATTCAGGCAGATTTAAGTTTGGAGTCCCCCATTTGTGGTGCAGTGGATTAGAACATTAAGTGCAATAGTCTGTGCCATTGCCACAGTTTCCTTCCTGTTTTCTTCAGTGACAGGTTGGGGTTGGCAAAGGAGGAAGGTCATGGTCACTAAGGTAAAAATGTCTTGTAGAAATAATAATGAGGCTGGATGCAGCATGGGGTGTGTATATATATACTTTTATATATACTATATATATATATATATGTAGTCTGGCAGCCCCAACTTTGGCCCATTTTGCATTTATTTTTCACGGAGTGGTTTTAAATGCCAGTTTGTGGGGTTTCCTGGGTTGCTGGTTTTGGGTTTGTTTTTTGTTTGGTTTGGGGTTTTCTTTTTTTTTTTTCTTCTTTTTTGGTTAATCTCTAGAGCAGTTTTGAGCAGACCTTAACAGCAGCTGATTACAAAAAATCCTAAGAGACCCGATTCTCTTTGCTCAGCCTTTTTTATGCTCATTTAGCTAGTGAGAACTGTTTTATACCCTCTCTGCAATCACTTTGTCTTTGGAAGTAGAACAGAGCTTTGCCTCAGTTCCTACTTGTCTGGCTTTTCTCCGGAGCTTAAGAAGGATTTGGGCAAGTTTGATTGAAATTGACATTCAAAATGTCCCATAAGGTCACAGAGCAGCCAAAATAAAATGCTTTAAGTTGGGGGAGAAAGAATGCTGAGTGTCAGCTCACCAAAAATACTGGAAATTTTGTGGACTGGTTAGTGTTATCTTTGCACATCGTATGCCTCGCTTGAAAAGACTGAGTTTACAGGAGATTTGCAGTCAGTCAGAGGAAGGATTAATGATGGAAATTTCACCGAAATGGTTGAAAGGAAAGGATGCAGTTGTTTCCACAAGGGACAACTGGGAGTCTTGATGGACACCAGGATGCCCATGAGCCAGCAATGGGCTCTGGTGGCCAAGAAGGCCAATGGCATCCTGAAGGACATCAGGAAGAGTGTGACCAGCAGGTGGAGGGAGGT